>CAUYQV010069698.1:0-17500 GCA_963574575.1 Galagoides demidoff
GCTGAGTCCCCGGGCTGGAGAGGGGCTGAGCTCCCAGTTCTGGAGCTTGGCTGCCCCTCAACGCTTTGGGAAGAAGTGACATGTCATCACTTGACATGTTTGCATGCAAAGCCCATACCCAGAAGTGCCACATGTGCCCCCTAAATAAAGCTGTCTGGCTTCTGAATCCTTATGTGTGTCTGTATGTGATTGTAAAGGGCTGGGAAGAAAGACCACCCCTCCATCTCTACCAAACCAAACTCTCAAGGAATGGGGTTGACAGGGTTCTGGAGTTCACCGCATGCAGCCTCCTGCCACCAGGAAAGAGAATTAACATGGTGCTGACTCTGCCATTCACCTCACACTCCACAGGGATACAGAACAGGACTGAAGAATCTGAGGAGCAGCACATTTATTCTGGGCTCTAGTAGAGAAGCTGCAATTTCACTGTCATCATCAACAATAAAGTGAGGATGGATCCTGGGCCGGCTCAGGCCCTGTGGTCCCTGGCTCCTTGCTTTGCCTTCCTTCACCTCAAGGCAGTCTGTGTCAGAGATAGAGATGGCACTTTCAGAGGGTACCAGAGCTGAGCAGATGCATGGGCCCCAAGGGTGAAAGAGCTGGGAGTAAAGGGTGCACATCCATGAGTCCAGCTGGGGCTTTACTTGCTGCCCGCCATGATCTTGAGGTACTGAAGGGCACGGCGTGCAGCCTCACCACGGGCTTCCTCTCTGGTGGTTGCAGAGCCATGACACACAGTGGCTGGCTGGGTGGACAGTTCCACCAGGCATTGGCAGAGCCCACTCAGGCTCAGTTCCTCTGGAGACCAGGAAAGAGGAGGGAGGCAGTGGTGGGTGAGAAGAGAAAGGTGCATTTCCACGTCGTCATCCCCTCCTGACCCCTTGTACTTGCTTGTTCCAGGCCCACCATCCCCCAGCTCCCAACTAGTCATACCAATATCCAGGTAGCTGACATGGAAGGCCTGCTCCTCAGAGAGTTCACTGAGAACACTGCAGCAGGAAGGGCCCAGAGCACCCAGGGAGCCCAGGGAGCAACTGCGGAGGGACCGGATCTTCTCTCCCACTGAGTTTCGCAGAGAATCCCAGGTGCATCCTGGGCCCCGGTTCCGAAGTCCATCCAGGCGGGAGCCTACACCCTGATAAGATGGGAATAGCTAGAGACTGTGGGATCCAGGCACTTAGACATTCAATGGCCAAGGAGAGAAAAGCCCAAAGAATGCGTCCTTCAGGTTGCCTCCCCTCAATCAATTCCTGCATGGCCCATCTCACTATGGCCAGGAAGCCTCCCTCATCCCAGTAAAAGAAGCCAAAAAGACCCCTGCCATGGGCTAACTCAGCAGATGGGCCTACAGTCGAGGCCCAGACTGGGCCCAAGGAAGCCTGGGGTGAAGCAGGCATGGGACCCAGAGAGGCTCATTCTGAAGTCACAGACCCAAGCCCCTGATGTCCTGTCCTGGCATGGAGTGGCCCATGACACCTGGCCCCCACACTCACAATAGAGAAGTGATCATCATCAGGCTCTGCTTCATTGCCGTCCCGGGCATCCAGAGGCACTGTGTGCACTCGAAGCAGCATTTTAGCTGCTGCATTACGCTTTGCCAGTTTTTTAGAAGTGCCACTGCCTGTGTGTGGGGAGAGAGTTGCTGAGTTACAATTCCCAGCAGAACTATTTGGATTGAGAGTCCTTCCAATGGATGTCAAATGGAAAGGGAGCTCAGGACTTGCCCTTGCACCTGAGAACCCAGTCAGATAGAAGAAGGAAGAGACAGGGTACAAAGCAGCAGCTGGGAGGGAGGCACTGAACCAGGGGCTGTGGAGTAAGGAGAGCAGGGGTGTGGCAGAGTGAGCCTCAGAGTGGCCTTGTAGCTGGGGCTGGAGTGCCACAAGATAGGAGCTGTGACACCCCCATCTGCCCAGTTACCAATCTCAATGAAACGCTCCACTCGGCAGGTCATGGTGAATTCTTTACGGTGGGCTGGCCCGGACTCCTGGGTCACTGTGTACTCTGGCAATCGCCAGCCTTTCTGCACCACAAGCTCCTGGGGGAGAGATAGGATGCATAAGGCTGAGTGAGAAAAGGATCCTCATAATCACACTAGTACCCACCCTCCCCTCCAGAGCCTCAGACTCTAGGTAAGAGGAAAGACAGAGTGGGATAGAAAAAGCCTAAGTACAAAATAACCTTCCCTCACAGCCCATGGTTCAAGGGAAGACAGGCATGCATGGAAAATGAGGAATGGGCACACCTGTAGAGCACCAACAGGGTTGCACTCAGACTGCTGAGGGGAGACAGGAGGCTGCATCTCCATGGGAGGGTTCCTGAAGGAGAAAGGGCCCAGAGCCATGTTCCTTCTGAGGTGATCTATGAGCCCAAGGCCTTAACCACTGGTTTAGTTTCTCCCACTACCATCTCCTGATTCCCCACCAGGCAGGCAGCTCTCTGCCCTGCCTGCTTCCTTCACCTTCTGCTCATGGGTGGCCTCCCTTAGGTCCCAGGCCCACTTCAATTCTGGAACACTTGGGTACCATCTCACCAGGATGGTTAGGAGGGGGGTCATATAGCAAGTTCCCAGAAGCACCTGATGAGATGCAAACATGGGACCATCATGTGCTCAACCCAGAAGAAAAAGGGGCCTAAGGCTCGGCACCTGTGGCTCAAGCGGCTAAGGTGCCAGTCACATACACCTAAGGTGGCGGGTTCGAATCTAGCCCGGGCCCACCAAACAACAATGACGGCTGCAACCAAAAAATGGCCAGGTGTTGTGGCGGGCGCCTGTGGTCCCAGCTACTTGGGAGGCTGAGGCAGGAGACTCGCTTGAGCCCAGAAGTTGGAGGTTGCTGTGAGCTGTGATGCCACGGCACTCTACCCAGGGGGATAGCTTGAGGCTCTGTCTCAAAAAAAAAAAAAAGAAAAGAAAAAGAAAAGAAAAGAAAAAGGGGCCTGTAAGACCTTTAAAAATGGCCAAACATCATCCACATGACTATTTGACAATCATAAATCAGGCCAGGCACGGTGGCTCACACATGTAATCCTAGCACTCTGGGAGGCCAAGGTGGGAGCATTCCTTGAGTACAAGAGTTTGAGACCAGCCTGAACAAAAGCAAGACCCTATCTCTACTAAAAATATAAAATTTAGTTGGGCCTGGTGGCAGACACCTGTAGTCCCAGCTACTCAGGAGACTGAGGCAGGAGGATCAGCTCAGAAGTTTGAGAGTCCTGGGAGCTAGGCTGACACCCTGGCACTCTTGCCTGGGTGACAGGGCAAGACTCTGCCTCAAAAAAAAAAAAAAAAAAAAATCATAAATAACTTCTTGCTCAAGACCTTACCAGTTGGTGCAAATTCTTCACACTCTGGTTCCAAACTATTCTATTCTGTTGCGCTCAGACTTCCTCATGCCTGACCAGCCTGGATCCAAGGGCTGAGGGGCCAGGAGTCAGGACCCCTTCCTTGCCCCCTCAGGCAGTCAGGGGATACAGATACCTGGTTAGGACAGCAGATGGCACAGGAGTCGCAGCTGCTGCAGCAGTAAAAACTGGAACGTCCTCAGGCTGTGAAAAGTCTAGGGGAGAAAAAGAACTTCCCGAGGGAAAGGGGGCCTTTGATTCAAACTCCATTTAGGGGAAATGGAGGGGTGGGGGACCCAGGTCCTCCTGACCTGCCCATGCCTTAAGAGAACTCTTTCCCAATTGAGCCAAGGACTCAGAGAGGGTCAATGAACAGCTTCCTCCTGGTATCCTTCATGCCAAACACTAGATCAAAAAGACTGAGAAAAGGGGATCTCTTTGTACCCAAGAACCATGGGAGAAACATACTCCAACCCAAGTGTGAAAGTGGAAAGGACATCTGGCTGGAATCAGGAGGCAATGTGGAGAGCAATTGTAGCCTCAATCTCCGCCCCTTTCCCTCCCTAACCCAGGCCCAAACTACAGCCACAACTCCTCAATGGGACTGCCTGTTCCCCCCCAGAATTCTTCACAAAGCAAAAGCCCTGGAAGTACCCTGTTTGGGTCCAGAGGAAAATTATTAGGAAGAGGCCAGGTCAGGGTGGCTAACTGTCACCAGGCCAGCCCTAAGGGAAAAAAGGTTTGGTGCAGGGGCCTGGGTTCCTGGCAGGGCTTCTAGGATGCCTTGGCTGTTCCTCCCTCACCTGCTGTCCTCCAGGGCCGGCTCCAGCATGCTCCCCCCTTTGAGGTGTTTGAGGGCCACCTCAGCTGCCTTGTGCTTGGCTGCCTTCTTGCTGGGGCCCTGACCTGAGAGAGGGGGCGTGAGCAATACTGGAGGTCACTGGAAGGACAGAAGAGAAACCAGAATCCCACAGCCTCTCTCCTTGCAGCCAGAGAGAGTCAACCAAGCCCCCCTATGACCAACCTCCTCCCAGTGAATCAAGTATTTCACTAATTGCTGAAAGAAGAGCCCTTATCACATGGTGGCTCACGCCTGTAATCCTAGCACCCTGGGAGGCCAAGGCAGGGGGACTGCTTGAGCTCACAGGTTCCAGATAAGCCTGAGCAAGAAGAGCTGAGACCCCTGTCTCTAAAAAATAGCTGGGCATTGTTACAGGCGCCTATAGTCCCAGCTACTTGGGAGGCTGAGATAAGAGGATCACCTGAGCCCAAGAGTTTGAGGACATCAGGGCACTCTATCCAGGGCAACAAAGTGAAACTCTGTCTCAAAAAAAAAAAAGAAGGAAGAAGAAGATGAATCCTTATCTTGCCATTAGCTCCCAGAATCAAGCCATGCCAGGCAGGACTTCTGAGCTCAAACACCTTAGGTAGAGATTCTATTGCTGCCTTACTTTCCTTTGCAAGGCACTTTCTTTTCCCTCAATAAATAGAGATGGCTGAAAAAAGAAAGGGTAGGCTCTGGAGTCAAAGCTTTGCTTTGCTGCTCACTAGGCCATGTGATCTTGCACAAGTAACTATCACTAATACTCAGTTTCCTCATACCCAACATGGGTATACTAACACCCACATCACTGGTTACACTGAGGCTTAAGATCAAATGCAAATTTGGTTATGCACCTGGAACAGAGCCCAACACAGAAGGCACTCACTCCAACTGCTCCACTGAGATACCAGTTTATCTCTTTTCCTCTGGGGTGATGAAGACCTGTCAGATCACTGTGGCAGTCCTGCTCGCTCCTCTAACTCTGCCAAGTCCTACCCACCTTCTCACAGCCCTGTTCTCCCAATGCAGTCAGTAGCTTTTCCCCTGAAATCTCTCCTTCCCTCACTGGCCTTGAAGAAGACTGTGAAGAGAGAGACTCCAATAAACAAAGCCACGGGGCCCTGTGAATGCACACCCCAGCCAGGCTGCCCAAGCCTTCCTCACCAGTGCAGCTGGTGTCGCCAACGGTGACCCGGAAGGTGAAATTAGGCTGGTGGGCTTGCCCCTCGGCTTTGAGAAGGTCGTACACGGGCGTCTTCCCTATTCTGGTCCCATACTCCTGCAGAAGGCTGATCGGGGTCTTGCCTGGGTTGGCGGCCAGCATTTGCTCTATACTGGGGGAAGAGGCACAGACCCACATCACACTTCCCCTCTCTGCACCCACTTGACCAAGCACTGCCATAGCAGACCTAGGATATCAGTGGGACACAGGGTCCAGGGGACCCCAGACAGTATAACATCCATTGGCTGGGTTCCAAGTGGAGGTGCAGGCTGGGAAAGCAGGGTCCACTACCCCAAGGCAAGTAGGGAATGCATTGTTCTGTTCCTGTCACAGTTAAGGCAGGGATCCTGAGCCCTAGTGCAGGTTGAAGTGCATGCCCCCTGACACACTGCAGGCCAGGAACCCAGTACCCACCAAATGCACTAGAACGTGGCGGCATAAAGCCCAGTGCTTCAGTGCAGGCTGGGAACCAGGCCAACCCCAAACTATTTAAAGCTGAAGGTAGTAGCCACAGCCCCGGTGAATGCCGGGAACCACTGCCCACTATCCCGGTGCTTGCCGGGAACAACCCCCAGGCCAGGTGCATGCTGGGGCCGCGCAGCTACCCACTCCGCACCGCCCCACGTTTTTCGCCCTGCAGGGACCGGTACGAGGCGGCTCACCTAGGCAGCCCGCAGCCCGTGGTAGTGCCGGAGCCTTGCTCCTCTTCACTCATTCCCTCCTCCGTCCCCGCGGGCGCCACCGTGACTGTAGCCTCCACGCGTCCCAGTACACCACAGACGAGCTAGGGCCGGGGCCAAGCCCGGAGTCGCGGCCGGCAGGGCCCGGCGCGGGGCACGCTGGGATATGGAGTCCCCCGCCCACCTTCCTTCGTAGGTTTCCATCGGGGGGAGAGCTATTCGCCCCATAACCCTCCGCGTGTTTCGCCCAAGCTGGCTGCACAGTCTTTTAGAGGAGCGGACCCTTCCGCTGTCGCACCTGGAACGAAGACTATTTGTTTGCTTTTTCAATATCGTCTCGCCTCCTTCCTCTCGCATCTCCCCTCTCTTGGGCCGTGAGGCCGTGGACATACATACTAGGGGCGGTGAAAAGCAGCCTGCGGGGCGATAAAAGCTAACTCGAGCAGCGGGCCTTTTGAATCTCGAGAAAACTACAGAACCCAAGAGTTCCCGCGCCATTCTTGTCGCAGCTGGGTGGGCAGTGTTAACACACACACACACACACACACACACACACACACACGAGAAGCTTCGCGGTGTAATTGGTTATTCCGATTGCATATACGTCCTCCAGGCACAATGAGATTGGTTACTTTGCCTAAATGGGCGGGGACAAGGAAAAGTCAGCCCCTCCTTGACCCTGCCACCTCTTTCCTAAGGAAAGATGGTGATTGGTGCGGAGATGCTGCTGTCGGATCATGGCTCCTTGTGGTATGGGAGGGTGGGCCTTAACCTAGTCGCGGCTGGCGACTGTTCTCCGTTTCCGCGGGCGCTGGAGTTGTAGATCCGTGTCCATCTCAAATAGTTCCCTCTCAACTCGTATCCTAAGCTCCTAGCCCTTTGGCCTCGGTGTCACAGAAACTTCCTTACGTTCTCCTTCACCTCCCTTCAGACTTTGTTTTTATTCTAAAGCCTTTTTAAGAATGGCCCCTGTAAACCTCTCTTTACTCCCTAGGAACCTCCAGGGGCCTTAGAGTCAGGCTGTACTCATGGGACAAGATAAGAAGGACTGCCGCACCTGAAGGTCTCATTTATTTTCTCTGTCGTGAATCTTGGGTCTCTCCGCTGAAGAAAGCAAGAGGGAAGACTGGACACCTAAGATAACCGACTAAGTGCCGACAGACACGTATTTGGGGGTCCCAGAGCCCCATTCTCTTCCTTCTCAAATTCACACAACCACTGGGCTGAAAGATAATAGGGGAAATCTTGTGACCTTGGGGAGAGAGAGAATCACACCCACCAGAAAAAAAAAAGTGATTTTAATGAGTGTTTGAGAACGAGTCAAGGAAGAGATGTCTTGTTCTGAGCCAGGGTTGGAGGTCCAGAGGAATCTTGGAATGACAGTGAGGGGTCATCCAGGAACACTAGAGGAGGAGCAGGCCTAGAGCTGAGCGCATTCCAATTGGGTGAAATTGGAGTTGTGACAATTATGGGAAAGAGCAGGCAAGATCTCTTGACAGGGGAGCACTGCTAGAGCGCTGAGGATCCCATCTGAGGGGCTGCTCTCTCGGGGTGTAAGAAAGAGTCTATAAGAAGGGTCAAAGGGGGTTCCTATGGAATCTGCATAAGGCCCAAGGTGGGAACCCCCACAGGACACCTCCAGCAGGGAGGTGCGGGGCCCAGGCGGGCCAGGGACCAACCTGGAGCGCGCTGATGGCAGCAGCGGGCTCCTTTAAGAGGCCGGCGGCTCCAGCGCAGCATCCTCCGCTCAGGGCGTGTCCGTCCCGGGGGGCCAGGGGCGGGGGCCTTGGAAGGAGCGGGAGTTCAAGCCGAGTGGGGACTGGCTAGGGGTCAGGGGGTGGGGGCAAAAAGCTGGGGCAGACACCCGTGCACCCGGACTTCGCCCGAGCATCGCTAGTGACAGCGCCCCGGGTCCGGTGGAGGGCAGCGGGGGGGAGGAGGAAAGGAGGAGGAGAAGGAGGAGGAGGCGGGAGCAGCATCCGGAGCTGAGCTGCAGCAGCGCCGCCTTTTGTGCTGCGGCCGCGGAGCCCCCGAGGTGAGAGCCTGGCCGAGTTGTGGGGGGTGGGGGGCAAGGATGGGTGCGGGTCCTGTGATCTGGGCGTGGAGGGAGGGTTGGGATGCAGATGTGGCCTGGTTGGAGGAGATGGCGCGGAGATGCTGAGGCTGTGGGGATGGAGGAACTGGCAACCTGGACCCGACGCTTGTGGGGCTGGGAAGGAGGAGAACCGAGCAGAGGGATGCTGCGGCCCAGCTTGGAGATGAAGGGCCTCCAGGGCTGGAAAGGATTGTATTCGGTTATGGTGGGGGTGGGGGTGATTGGAGGGCAGACTTAAAGGACAGGGGGCAAGAGAACATCCTCTTTTCCTCCCACTCACCCTCAAGAGGGAAGGAGGAGGGAGAGTTTTGGCCCCTCCAGGGAAGGAAAGGAAGGGCAAGGCCTGGTGTTCCCACAGTCTCCCCCATCGACACTTAACGGGCAGGACCTGAAAATTACAAGCAGAGAGCACCTGTTCCTGGGTACTCAGCCGCGGGTCCCCTCCCCTTCCAGCTGTGATGCTCCTAATCCCCTCCAGCTGTGACATTCACTTTCTCCATCCAGCTGTTGCATCCTCCCCTCCCCCACACATGTGTGTCTTTCTCCCTACTCTGTCCACAGCCTCTGACTCCTTTTACCCACTTCTCCTGGGCAGGCCATTCCAATGACCTCCTCCCTTTCCATACTCCTCAAACTCCTTGGCCTAAAAATTAGCAAGAATCCTTTCCACAGAGTTGAAACTTGCCAATTACCCTGGCTTTGGCTAGGGTGAGAGAAGAGAAATATTCCCTCTGTAAACAGTGGGAAGAAATAGTGAGGAGTTCTTAGAATTAAAGGAGGAATCCCACCTTGTAGCTCCCTTATCTACTACCTTTTGGGGAAGAAAATAGGTGAGTGGCCTTCAGTCAGAAGGGCATGCACATGAGGTCCCCTCATCCTGTCCACAGTCTTCTCCAGCCGCAGCTGGTGCCCCTCTCTAAAAACCATTTCCCTTACACCTCTCAGGGGTGGCTCCATTGCTCTGGGAGCTCTGATTTTCACCAAAGGCTCATACCAAGTTAAAGTAAGCAGAAGGGAGTCAGGAAGGAAAGGGCTGAGTGCCCCTATGAGCCCTCCTGTCCAGGCACTGAAGTTTCTCTGAACTTTAGGGACCTGCTTCCCTCTATCTCACACTTAAGGGTGAAGAAGTATCAGTCTTCCTAATCCTGACACTCATCCAGTCACTCTGTTGACTATGGCGATGTTGGAAACACCCCCAGCTTCCATCACACATGAAAACACAACTAAATGTCTGTCCCTTAGAAAACCCCAGTTATGGACAGAGGAGGCAAGAAGTTTAAATTAATAAGTGACTCAAGATATGCTAGGCCTCCTTACAGCTCATGACTGCAGAACGCTTTTAAAACCCAATTGCTGTTCCCCAGTCCTTCCCCTGGTCATGGTAATGTGGGAGAATATGGCTGTGCCAGGAAGATGACCCTGAACTCTAGTACCCACTAGTCCAATAGCTCTGGATGCTCTTCATGTGGGGTCCTGACTCTCCTCTGCCTGGGTCTGGGGAGAAAGAAGAGATTATGAAATCAGTGCTTTATGGAGTCCTTGCTAGGGCAGAAGGAGGACACTGTTGAGAGGATGCCAGCAGGGTACCTAGGGGCTTCATGAGAGCGTGGCCACAGAGACTGGTCTGTCTGCCTCTTTTGCTTTTGGAAGGACTAGAATCATATGTGTGTTGGAAGAATGGAGTAAGGATACTGTGACAGCACCTCTGTTCCAGAGGAGAATAAAGATCATCTGGGCTAGAGAGACCTTGACCTCTGGTTTCTTCTTTCTTTGCTCTCCTTTTCTCCCCTCTGATTTCTGTACCTCCCTTTCCTCCTGTACTTTCCCAACTGTCTCTTGCTTTGAGAAGGAGGAAAAGGCTGTTTGTATTGAGCTTCCTGTGTGTTTCTGGTACTGGGCCAAGAACTTTATTTTGATTATCTCAATAATGCCCATAACATGACTAAGTTAGACAGTGTTATTATTACCTGTATGAAGGAGGAGGAAACTGAAACTTAAGTTGGTAAAGTCAAAAAGTTAGTATGTGGCAGTTGCTACCATTTGAACCCTGGTTTGTCTGACCCAAACCTGTGGTGTTCTTACCCACCAACGGTTTTTACTGTGTTACCACTGTTTGACACAAGTACCACTGTTCCCGTTGGGTTTGCTAAGAAGTCTTATGCTCCAGGAGGTCAGGAGTAGTGATTAAGACCCCAACAGGCCTCTCTGGTTGTGAGGCCTGTGTTCTCCCTACACACTTTCCACTCTGCAGCACAGCTGTCCTAGCCAGGTAGCAGAAATGGAGGAAAAATCATAAAATAAATTGTATTTTCTTTTGCAATTTAAAATAAATCTTATGTCTTATTCTGAAAACAATTTGAAGGTATGACTGAAGTACTAGAAATATATGTGTCAAAAGGGAAAAAATAAAATATCCATATTCTACCTACCTAGAAATAATTATACTTTGGTATCTATCCTTACAGATGTTTTAAAATGCACATGATATATGCTGAACTTCTTCCAGGTGCACCTGGACCCTAGGGCTCAGCCTGCTCCACCCCAGCCCTCCCCTACCCCTCAGCCCTCAGTGGGTAGTGTGGCTGCTCAGGAGAGCAGATTCCAGAGAGAACTGGCCAGGGGGTGAGGATGGAGTACAGAAAATCAGGCCTTCCCCCTTAGTCTGGAGGAGGTAGAATGGCAGGACTTGCAGACAAGGGACTGATGCTCTGGTAAAGAAATGACTTGGGACACTAGCAGAACTACTGCCACTTTGACTTGGTCCCACTGGAACCTGAAATCATTGTTTGAGGCAGGCGTAGGGCTCACTGCACTCCCTATACGAGCTCCCTTCACCCTTACCACCCCATAAGGCAGGTTGAGTGTTTCAGAGAAATTACAGTCCTTAAGCTAATTGGTGGCAAAAATGGAATTCTTCTTTGATCTCTCCAAATCCAAGGTAATTCTTTTTGCCTAAAGAGTGCTGTCCCTCCATCCCCCAGCCCCTTCACTGTCCATCTTACTGGAAGAGGTGTGGCACCTAGGGATCTCAGGGCTAAGGACCAGTATAGGGCTAAGGACCTAGATTTAGGGATAATCTTTAAGTTTCCCACAGGTTCTCAGAGGAAGGCACTTCCCCCTCATAAGAGCCCTGAGAAAAGCTGTTCTTTCCATCTTAGAAGAACCTTATGGCCAAGACCATGGATCTTGTACAGAGAAAAATAACATCCAAGCAGACAAGATTGACACGATTGATCAGATTCTTTTCTCCTTTTAGGGTCCCAAAGACTGCAGAGAGTGGAACTAGTATTCCAAAGTCTCAGGGTCTACCTTCCTTTTGATAGAACCTTATTAACTCAAGAGAGAAGGGGAGTTTTCCTTCTTTTCCTGAGCAGAAGATAAGGTCTCAGATAGTGGAGAACGCTCACTGTTGGCCTGGCCTCTGACGGGAGCCCCCAGGACCGCCCAATAAAACAGGTTGGCATTGAGATTCTTGTTTGAGTGGGAAGGAACTAGAGAAAATTCAAAGAGTGTACCTGCAAAAGGCCTCCAACATGTCAAGAAGGAGAACCTAGGAGGAGAGGTAGATGGAGGTGATTTCCTGCCCCATTCTACCCTATAAGCATTTACTTCTTATTTTTATTGTTCTTCTTTTTTTTTTTTTGAGACGGAGCCTCAAGCTATCCCCTTGGGTAGAGTGCCATGGCATCACAGCTCATAGCAACCTCCAACTCCTGGGCTCAAGCGAGTCTCCTGCCTCCGCCTCCCAAGTAGCTGGGACCACAGGCACCCGCCACAGTGCCCGGCCATTTTTTGGTTGCAGCCATCATTGTTGTTTGGCGGGCCGGGCTGGGGATTTGAACCCACCACCTTAGGTGTACGTGGCTGGCGCCTTAGCCGATTGAGCCACAGGCACCGAGCCATTTTTTTCTATTTTTAATAGAGATGGGGTCTCTCTTTTGCTCAGAAGGGTCTCAAACTCCTGAACTTAAGGGATCCACCTGCCTTGGCCTCCTAGAGTGGGAGGGTTACAGGTGTGAGCCACTGTGCCTGCTCAGCCACATGTATGTTTTTTTCTTTCTTTCTTTTTTTTTGGAGACAGAGTCTCAAGCTGTCACCCTGGGTAGAGTGTCATGGCATCACAGGTCACAGCAACCTCAAACACTTGGGCTTAAGCTAAGGTGACCAGATTTTAACATTGATAAAGCGGGACACCATTGAGGGGGGGAGGATGGGGCCTGACAACAAGGCAAACTTTAATAAGCAGTTCTCAATAATCAGTTCTCAACAATTATTTGTTATTATTAAAGTTTAATATTATAAAATTAACAAAAATAATATAAAATTCATATCCTGATGAAATAGCCACATGGCAGCTGAAAACCTTATATTCCCTTCCTATTCTCCAGTGTTCCCTAGCTTGTCATGCATTCTTTCCAAAAATCAGACTTTTTTAAAACGCTGCAGGACACAGGACAAATTGTTAAAAATCAGGACTCTCCTGCCAAAAGCGGGCCGTCTGGTCACCTTAGCTTAAGAAATTCTCTTGCCTCCGCCTCCCAAGTAGCTGAGACTACAGGTGCTCACAACGCCTGGTTATTTTTATGTTGCAGTTGTCATTGTTAGCTGGCCTGGGTTGGGTTTGAACCTGCCAACCCCGGTGTATGTGGCTGGCACCCTATCCACTGAGCTACAGGTGCCACTATGTATGTTTTTTTCATATCTGTCTTCCCCACTTGAGTATAAGTTATTTGAGATGAGAGACCATATCTTTTTTTGTCCACTTTGTAGCTCTGCCATTTAAAACAGTGCCCAGCACATGGTTGATGCTCTGTATTTGTTTTCTTTTTGTGTTTTTCTTTTTTGCAGTTTTTGGCCAGGGCTGGGTTTGAACCTGCCACCTCTGGCATATGGGGCTGGCGCCCTATTCCTTTGAGCCACAGGCATCTCCCTGATGTTCTCTGTATTTGTTTAACAAATATTTGATACATTGGCCTTCATCTTCCTGCAGGTTTTACTTGGGGTTCTGGTGGCTTCATCTCGTAAAGGTTGTCTGCAACTTCGGGACCAAAGTGGTTCCCTCCCCTGCCTGCTCCTGGCCAAGAACTCACAGCCCCTCACTGACCCATGGCTCATAGGTATGGTGTTCAGGTGTGCAAAGAAGATGGTGTTGGGGTAGTGGTTCTCAGAAGTGGGGGAGCTTGGGAAGAAGCATCTGCTGGGATGTATCAAAGATACTGAAGTGACACATGTTGACCAATAACTCTTGGGAGAAGTTTAGGAAAGTGATATGGCAGGCCTTATCTTCCTTTTTCCTACCTTCTTAGAAGAATAATGGTCTTATTTGAGTTTTGAGTTTTATAGACAGAAAAAGGCTAGAGAGGAACAATTCTTAGATTTAGAAACAGGCATTTCAGGGACTTATGAGAAAGTATAATCAAGGCCTTTCAGCCTAGGTGGCCAGGGTGAGATTGGACATGAGGATGGAATGGTTTCACCTTGGAGGTGTCACCCTTCTAAGGTAGGGGTCAAATGTGGACAGTAGTTAGGGAACAGCTCTGGTGTGGGAAACCTGAGTTATGGTCTGCCTCACTACACACCCCACAGATGTCTTTTCTTACCAAAATAGAAAATGTTCTTCCTCTAGGCTGTCTGGTGCGGGCAGAGAGGTTTCAGTTGGTCATAGAGAGGACTGTCAGAAGTAACTTCCCTTCCTGGAGGGAGCTGAGCATGCCAGACTTCATCCAGAAGCAGCAGGCCAGGTCAGCTCCTTGGGGTAGTGGTTATGCTCCTGAGTATGAGGGGTAGGAAGGCCCTGGTGCAGGTGGTGGGATGCTGGAGCCTAAAACACCCTATGCCTACATCACTAAGCAATCTATTCCTTGTCTTTCCCAACAGGATCTATGTCCAGTTCTTTCTGGAGGATGCCCTAATCCTACCTATACCCAGATCCTTCCTTCATTCAGCCACTCGCTCAACACCTCAGACAGATCCCACCTGCCCACGCAGACCCTACAAAGAACAGAGCCGACTGTTCTTGCTGTCCCACAAAGAGGCCCTCATGAAACGGAATTTTTGTGTCCTCCCAGGGGCCTGTTCAGAGGTTCCCAAGCCCACCCTCTGTTTCCATGTGTCAGGGAGCTGGCTTGGAGGTTCACAGAGGAAGGAAGGGACTGGATGGGGCCCAGCCGAGCCTCAGAGAAGTGAGGACAAGGATAAGAAGGTAAATAGGGACTTGAAGGACCTAGGACCTGACCTTCTGTGCCCTGAGCCTCTGGCTGGGACCCCAGCAACCTGTGCTCTTTTACACAGGTTCTCCTTATCTTCCATGGCTCTTCAGTCCGCTGGTTTGAGTTCCTGCACCCAGGGCATGTGTATCGACTTGTGGCTCCTGGCCCCCCTGTGAGTATGCTGCCTCATCACACCCCTCTCCAGAAGGCTTTATGGGTTGGGATCTGGAGGGTTGCACCAGTGCCTGGTCACTCGTTAGGTCTCCTGCAAGAAGGCTGGATTTAGATAAAGCTAGAAGGCTTGTCTGTGTTGAGATCACTTCCTTCTGTAGGCTCCAGAAAGAAAACAAGATTGGGTCAAAGTATTTTATGAACCTCCTCCTGGGCTAGGATACACTCAGAAGCAGTCATCTTCCCATTTCCCAGCAGACATCAATGCTGTTCGAGAAAGACAGTTTATCTTGCGTGTCTCAGCGTCCTCTGGAGTTAGCTGGCTGTGTATCCTGCATCACTGTCCAGGATGAGTGGACCCTGGAGCTTGAGAACTCTCAGGATATTCCAGGTGTTCTCAGTACAAACAAGGCACTACCTGAGTCCTCACTGACTGACCTCCTCAGTAGCAAGTAAATGTCCATCAACTCTTCTGGTTAATTTGGATACTCTGTCTCCTGCCAAGCTAGCTGTGTGTGTTCTGTTTTCTGTTCTAGTGTGTGTTTCTTTTTAAAATTTTTAATTTTTTTTTTTTACTTTTTCTACTTTTTTTTTTTTCTTTTTTTAGAGATGGGTTCTTGCTTTGCTGCTCAGGCTGGAGTACGCCATTCACAGGCACAATCATAGTGCACTGTGGCCCCAAACTCCTGGCTCAAGGGATCCTTCTGCCTCAGCCTTCCTAGTCTGGTCGCATGTGTTTCTTTAATGTGATTTAGCTGCTGAAGTAATGTTAGTGTATGAGAGAAGTTGTGTTTCATCTCTGATTTTTCCCCTAGCATGTAATTTTTTTCCCCCAAGATAGAGTCTCACCGTGTTGCCCTCTATAGAATGCTGTGATGTCACAGCTCACAGCAATCTCAAACTCTTAGGCTTAAGTGATTCTCTTGCCTCAGCCTCCTGAGTAGCTGGGACTACAGGGGCCCCCCACAATGCCTGGCTACTTTTTTATTGTAGTTGTCATTGTTTGGCAGGCCTAGGCTGGGTTTGAACCTGCCAGCCCCGGTGTATGTGGCTGGTGCCCTCTGCTGAGCTACGGCGCAGAGCCTCCTAGCATGTGATTTTTTTTGAAATTATAACCAGCAAGCTTTTTCACAATTAAGGAAAAGCCTTAGCAGTAAAAGGAAATAAGAAAAACATAAGAAAATATAATTAAAAAGCTGAAAATCTCAAAAAAGCACAAGAAGTAGCTGGCATGGCCTTGGGAACAACTATACTTTCCTCATGTAAGGGTAGTCACATGTATAAATGAAGAAGCTGGCCAGGTATGGGTGGCTCACACCTGTAGTCCTATAATCAGGAGCTGGAAACCAGCCTGAGCAAGAACAGGAACCTGTTACTGGCCGGGTATCATGGTAGGTAGCTGTAGTCTTAGCTGCTTAGGAGGCTGAGGCAAGAGGATCACTTGAGCCCGAGAGTTTGAGGTTAACTTTGAGCTATGATACTATGACATTGTACCAAGGGCAACAGAGTGAGCATGAACCCCCATATAAGCCTCCAAGTGGTGGGCTGATGTTCTAGATGGAGATTTACCTCTGCCAGTAAGGCCTCTGATTATAAATTGGTATAGGTTTTTTCTTTTTTAGAGACAGAGTCTCACTTTGTTGCCCTCAGTAGAGTGCTGTGGTGTCACAGCTCACAGCAACCTCCGGCTCTTGGGCTTAGGCGATTCTCTTGCCTCAGCCTCCCAAGTAGCTGGGACCACAGGCGCCCACTACAACACTCGGCTATTTTTTTGTTGCAGTTTGGCCAGGGCCGTGTTTGAACCTGCCACCCTTGGTATATGGGGCCGGCACCCTACTCACTGAGCCACAGGTGCTGCCCCAAAGTGGTATAGGTTTTAAATGATCTGCCACAATTTTTATTTTCCTCATAAGCCCTGTTATTTTTTGATTTGGCAGAGCTCAGTCTTCCATGACTTTGTATATCAAATTCTAGCAGATATTTAGCTCCTTTTTCTGTCTTTTGATCTTTCTAGTCTGTGCTATGCTTCCATTCTCAGTGTATTTTTCTGACCTTCCAGCTTCACCGATTCCTTAGTGTCTTTCTCAGCTGAGATTTTGTCACGGACACTGTGTGAGCCCCTTCTGACCCCTCCCTGGATGAAGCCTGGTAACAAGCTCTCCTTTGGTGGGGGGAAGGTGTGAAATAGAGTGATGTGACCTTGTCGTCCTGACAGATATCACTTACTCCCACTCCTTTCTTCTGTAGGGAACACAAAGGCCATGCGAGAGTGTGTGAGGCTAAACGTACTCCTACTTACTGCTGACTGTGAATTTCCCCCTCACCTGGACATCTATATTGAAGACCCATACTTGCCTCCCTCACTGGGACTTCTTCCAGGAGCCCGGGTCTACTTTAACCAGCTGGAGAAAAGAGTTTCCAGGTGCATGTCTGTGTAGTGTGGCCTGGCTGCCTCTCCCTGTGGTTCTCTTTTAATGCTCACCCCACTTAATCTTGCTGTAAGGACACCTTCTCTTTGATGTACCTTTCTATGTGTGTGCCTACCATTTGTGTCCACTAACCTGATGATGCTGCATGCAGTCCAGTCTTCTAGTCTTCTCCCAGCTTTGGTAGAGCCACAGCCAAGGTTCATCCTCAGGGTGACAGCCAAAATGTGATCCATGATCTCTGAGTCCCAGCTCCTACCCCTACTTGACTTCTTTTTCCTCCTCATTACTATGCTTCTTCTACTTGTAGATCCTATAACGTTTACTGTTGTTTCCGGTCATCCACTTATGTGCAGATCCTGAGTTTTCCCCTGGAGACTACAACCAGGTCAGTGCCTTGGGCCTTGACCCTTAAACTTCATGGCTTCACATCTGCATCCCCACATGGCCCTGGCTCTGTTTGCCATCACTATAAGTCTTCCCCAATCCTAGCAGAATCTGTTAAATCAGATTTCCTCTACCCCAAATA
>CAUYQV010069698.1:22500-31862 GCA_963574575.1 Galagoides demidoff
TGCGGAAGGGCAGGGTACATTTCTGAAGCACTGAAGCCATGTTAGCGAGGGTTAGAAGTAAATGTTGGAGAGAAGGCAAGAAATAGGATTCATAGCTCTTGGCAGACCCTAAACTTCCCTGGAGATAGGCAAAAAGCTCTAGATGCTATCCCTTGGCCCAGGAGCTACTGTAAGACATCTCAGCAAAAATCTTGGCTTGAGGAATTGCTATCTTGAGGCCAAGCAACACCACAGACACCACACATATGCTAAGCACTGGGCTGGCTCTGCGAATAACCAGTTGAGGAAGGCACAGTTCTTTTCTCAGTTCAAGTGAAGACCTAATTACAACAGGAGTAATCACAACACCATATGCTAAGGGAACAGACAAGGTGTTAATGAGAACACAGAAGAGGCATCTCATCTGGCTGGCTAGAGGATGTAGGGTGGTCAGGGGAGGCTTTCTGCAAGAGGGGACCTAGGTCTTAAAGATCATGTAGAAACTTGCTGTATGTTTTATTAAACAACTGCTATGCATTGTTCTGGGGATAAGGTAGGGAACAAAATAAACGAAATGTTCTGCTCTACTAAAGTTTATATTGGTGAAGGGGAGAGGGGAGAGTGACAGACAATAAACACAAAAAAAATTAATTAAATTATATGATATGCTAGATAAATGCTATATAATCAGAGGGTATGCAGTAGGGGGTGGGTTTGGTTAAAGAAACGTCAAAGGCATACAGTAGTAAATTCAAGACATGTTTAGGATAAAAAAAAGTAGGACTCAGTAACAGATAGAATGTGGAGCGTGAATAAGAGGTAGAAATTCAGAATATTTCCAGAATTTTCCTTTAGGGAAGTGTTAGGGGGTGGGTGCCACGATCCCCAATTCACCAATGATCTCTTCTTACACTTTCTTATTTCCTACCCAATTTCAAACAGCCATGAAAGCCCAAAGTTAAACCTTAGAATTCAAATCTTTCAGTGTCAATCTTTGATTCCTGTTAAAATGTAAAATACTTCTTCCAATGATCATCTGTTTACATCTTAGTTCTTAGTTTTTAAAAGTGGGGTCTACAGACGGGGCTTCGGGGTATCTGTGAACTCCCTGGTACTGTATACATTCTTCTAGGAAGAGGAGCCACAGCTTCCATCCAGTCATCAAGGAATCAGGTCTCCCCGTCTGCACAATCAAGTGCCTAAGATTAGATAAGAGAGGTAACTTAATGAATTTGTAGGGAAAATTGGGGCCCAAAAGGATGGAGACAGACTAGGAAAAGGAGGGGGAGGAGATGCCAAAAGATCAGCCTTGAGAACCACTTCCACTACCAGACTTGGGACACTGATGGAGAACGTTGGGCTCACCTCTGCTGTCCTCCTCCATTGCCTGGCCAGGGACACCTGAGAAAGAAGAAACTAAAAGTAGAATCCCTCATTCAAGGGGGTTGAGCGTTAGGAAGGGCTTGGCCTAACAAATCACACGACTGGGTGTGGAACAAAATAGTTCCAGAGATGCCAGAACATGATGGGTGTATTTAGAGTTTAGAGACTCACCAAGCAGCCCGGGGCACATTGCAAAACCCCCACGCCCGGTCTAAGGGCCTTGGACCACACTCATGCAGCGGCTTGCTCAGAGCACCTTATTTCCGGTAGTCTTAGGAGGCAGGTAGGTGGCCTTCTTTGGGGCCATCATAGGAGGCAACTAACCGGAGAGCAGAAGCTAGACAAGAGGGTGAGGTAGAAACCCCGGGACCAATCTCACCGCCAGACGCTCTGCCCCACTCCGCTGGTTGGAAAGTCGGTCCCCTACCTCATCACCTCCAGCTACTCAGCTCTATGATGCCTCTTGTGTGGGTCTGCGAGGCCCCCCAAATCATTGCCCCTGTCCCTCGCCTGAGCACTGACACGCAGTCGGGAGGAGACCGTCTCCCCACGAGGACGGACCGATGCGGGACTGCCAGAGGTGCAGTTCACCTAGTGATTTCAGGGCTCATTAACAGTCACCAGTCCGTCCCGAAACCAGGAAACTCCACCGTATGTCTTCAACGCTCTGCGCCAGGAGGTTGGTCCCAGTACTCCAGGTGGAGGCGGGAAGAGTAGAAACCCCAAGTTATAAAATGAGACCCTGCCAGCGACCACGGAGACCCGGAAACCAAGTTCAAGGCAGTCTTCCAGGGCGGCGCGGAGAGGACGCCAAGACCCCTCCTTCCGACTTCCTTGACGTTACTTCCTGGGAGGAGTCGGAGTCCGCGGGCCAGGAGCCAAGAGAGATTCTCTGATCCCTACTCCACAGTATTCAGCCTCAGGACCGGTGGTCCCAGAGCACGCGCCAGGACCGTTCCACCTAGTAAGGTAGTTTCAAGACTGCTTCGAGCCTGCTACGACCTCTAAAGGCGGTCGCGGGTGTCGACTTACGTCGGCTCGTTGGTCTAGGGGTATGATTCTCGCTTCGGGTGCGAGAGGTCCCGGGTTCAAATCCCGGACGAGCCCTTTTTTTTTTTTTTTTTTTTTTTTCACTGAAACTAGGAGTACCCCTAAGATTAGTGTTAATTGAACAGAGCTCCGGGAGGCTGGAAGCGATCAGCGTGAACTGGTGTGCAGTGAACTCTTTCGTGAGATCCCCACAGGAGGAAGGTCAGTTTACAATTATGCGTGACGTGCCAGGGAAAGCGGAGGAACGTCTACTCTTGGGCAAACAGCTCTCTTTCTGCTTCCCGCCTTTCTGTTTGTTGCCCTCGGCCACTAGAGCCAGGTATCGGCTTTAATAATGTCCATCAGCCTATAGTTGTGAATGAGAGCGGCATGAGCGAAACTTATTTGGGGATGTGTTTGGGAGAGCCCAGAGACTTTGGAACTCGGGTCCTTGCAGCCTTGCGGACGCTTCTCCAAGTCTCTTTTGGTTCCTCCTTCCTTCAGAATTTCTGGCCTTTCGCCGCTCAGTTGTAGTATGTAGAAAACGCATACCTTTCTGGTTAGTATTTCTGTTTGGTTTTTTTGTGTGTGCCTGGCAAATGTGCGGTCAGAGAGTCAGATCAGTCATTCAGAGAACCCAGATTTTGGCTCACTCCTCGTTAGTATAGTGGTGAGTATCCCCGCCTGTCACGCGGGAGACCGGGGTTCGATTCCCCGACGGGGAGAGGCAGTTGTTTTAAATAGGTTTTTTTTTTTTCCCTAACTTATCTTAAAACCGGCTTATTTAGTAAAGGCCCGTCCTAGGCCTCGGTTGGAGAAATAAAGACAATGGCGAGGAAGGGAGAAGGGGAAGCGGAATTTGTTTTGGCTCTCGATCCCACATTTCAAGTTTATATTTTACTACTACGAGGAAACTGTAATTTAAACGTGTGCCTAAATTACCCATTATTCTCTCCACTCAGTATGGTTATAAGACGTGTTCGTTGACTATAGCGGGCAAAGGATACAAAACAAAGGATACATGGACATCTTCGCCGGGACTTGACTTCCTGCGCTTGCTTCCTCCTTGGCGTAAATGCGCCTTTCCACCTTCTGCTTGAACCAGAGCCAGCAACTTTGACTCCCAACTGCGCACAGCCCAGGGTGCAGAGACTGTTTTTGGTTTGTTTGTTTCCTTTCGCCTCCCTGCTTGTGTGTGTGTGCATTCGTACCGGGATGCCCGCAGAAAAGGCAATCCCGGACGGAGAGGTCCGCGCGCCCTTCTCTCTGGGAGGGGCGTGCAGTGGCCCTACCAGGGTCGCGGGCGAAGCGGAGGACCAGACCCCTTGAATGCTCAATTCACTATGCTGGCGCCCAGGGACCGCCATGAAGGTGGAAAAACGAAAACAGTTAAAAGTATCAGCTGCGTTGGCCGGGAATCGAACCCGGGTCAACTGCTTGGAAGGCAGCTATGCTCACCACTATACCACCAACGCCGGCACGTTGTTACTTTTTTCTGGGAGCAGCCAAGGGTATCATCCGTCGGCTTGAGCGTCGCGGGAGATGGGATTTGAGTTGAGGAACCAGCAAGGCCAAGGTAAAAGTGACGGCAGCGCGCTCACCTGTTAGCGGCGCTGGTCTCCGGTCACCGTTACTACGCGCCACTCTCCCTGCGTGAGACTGTAGGGGTCATAACCGGTCCACAAATGAAGAAACCAAGATCCAGAGAAACTGAGTAAGGTTTTCTGAGTCACCATCAGAGACTGGATTAAATTTAAGATTTGTGGGGCAAGGACTACAGCGACACCGTGAGGATTTATCATCTCCAGAACAAAAATCGCTTCTCTGTTGAGTGAGCTCAATATGTTTCAGGGTTGAAGAATTGAGCCTTAAGCCAAATGCACCTAAACAAAATTTGCCTCTCTTCGTCATTTACCTCCTAGAGGATGACTTTAATCCCTATGTGCGTGCGCCCGAGTCTTGCCTTCAAGTGCCTGGTAGGGACTGCACGGGCAAAACCTTAGAGGCGGGGCTTGAGAACAAATCTCTGCCCCTCATTACTAATGGTGGGTCTGTTCACACGATCTGTCAAACGTGGAGTCAGGGAGGCCTCGTGGCGCAACGGTAGCGCGTCTGACTCCAGATCAGAAGGTTGCGTGTTCAAATCACGTCGGGGTCACTAGAGATTCCTGTTTTCGGCCTCCGTGTACAGTGACCTTTTTCGAGAAAGAAAGAAGTTGGACGCTAGCACATACATATGTGATGAACTCCAGTTATATATTTCGACACTAAAGAAGCCATACTCTGTAAAACAATTTAAGGAATTTTATTCTGAGCCGAATTTCAGGACCATGAACTGGAGCCACACCCAAGAAACCTTGAGAAAGTCGACTTATAGTGAGTCGGGGGAGATTACAGTTTGGTTTTGTACATTTTAGGGAGACAGGGATTAGAGGTGAGGTCATAAATCAAACAGGGGCCTTCCAGATTGTAAGGTGGGTTTAAAGATTCTTTAGCTGACAATTGGCTGAAAGAGACTGTCTAAAAGGCCAAGAGTCAAAGAAACGAAATGCTTAAGAGAAAGGGTCTGTTTCGGGTTTTTTTGTTTGTTTGTTTGTTTTTGTTTGGGATTCATTGAGGGTACAAAGAATTCGGTTACACTGATTTTATTTGTTAAGTCCCTCAGATAAAGGGTCTGTTTATCAGAGACAAAGTAAGGACAGACTCTCAAGTGGTTTGTTGTGTATATTGAGGACCTGCAAGGAAGTCTTGCATAGATTTAGGCCTATTAATAAGTCACAGAAGACATCTCAAAGAAAGGGAGAGGGGCATGATGAGATATACCTGATGTCCTTTCTTATGGCCAGCAACTCAGTTTTAGGCTCAGTTTTAACCCCCTTGGCTAAGAAGGGGTTCAGTCCATCAATCGCTGAAGGGGGAGCCTTAAGATTCTATTTTAGTTCACATATTAAGGATTTAAATTTTTTTAAAAGTAATTAAGGAGAAGGCGGGAGGGATGAAGATAGGGACAAAGATAGAAAGAGGATATGAGGGGAGAGAAGAGGGAAGGAGAGGAATGGAGAGAAGGAAAATTCGTACTTGGGAAACTTTCCCAGACCGAAACCCGAGGTATTCCTGCTCTCCTGCCTCCTCCTTTGGCCTTCTCGGCTTACGTCACAGGAAATCTAGCCAATGAAAATTGGGCGCTGGCAGCGCGATCAGCCAATGGGGTCGGAGCAGGAGATTTGAAAGGACTCGGCTAGGGCCTGACTGAGCCGCTTCAGTTGTTTGCGGGCGGCCAGGAACTTGGCTGAGCCTCCGACTTCAGGTGAGCTAACTTCCTCCGACTTCAGGTGAGCTAACTTCCTGTCGCGGGCCTTCGGCCGGGAGATAGCCAGATGGTCAATCAGATGGGAGATCTGTTGGGCGGGCACTCGAGAGGCTGCGGAGTGCCCCAGGGTGGAAAGAGGGTCCTTGGAAGGGGGTGGGGACAGTAAGACGAGCCCCCCGGATGTGCTCTGCCTGCCGCCAGTGCAGATTCCCTCCCTCTCATTAGCTAGCACTTCCGGCTAGATCGATCTGTTCTGTCCCTTCTGTCCTCTCTCCTCTCTTTTTTTTGCTTTTCACGGCTGTTTCCCTTCTCGGAACATCTCTCCTCCCGGTTTCCCTCTAAGGATGGCTCTGAAAGAGAACGCCTACCTCTGGTCCTACGGCCGACAGACGGTAAGACCCTTACCTCCTTCTCCGCCCCTCATCTCCCTCGGGGCAAGTTCCTACTTGGGGATTTGAGGTCCTGCAGAGAGCCCTTCTCTAAGCCAATGGTTCTCAACCTTCCTAATGCCGCAGGCCTTTGATACAGTTCCTGTGGGTCGCGACCCACAGGTTGAGGACCGCTGCAAACACTTTCTCCCCGGTTATGCGTCAAAGTATGGGCTCTAAGATTTTGCTGGCAAAACCCGATCTGGTCATTTATAGTCTAGTCTCCTCCTGTCAGGTGCTGCCAACTTGAATCTGACCAGCCTGTGGTCACCGGCTGAGACCCGTGAGGACCCCTGCAGTGCTGAGCCTACTTGTCACATACAAATGATATCTAGGACTGAGAAAGCAGGGGCTGGTATTCAGGCCATGATTCCTAACCTATGTCTTGCAAAAATAAACTAGGCAGCAAATAGAAATAGACTGTAGAAGGAAATGGATAAAGTTACTGTTTTAAAGTTTCATTCGGAATTTATTTTAAGACCGATGTGAGGTAAGGATCTAAATATATTTATTTTCCGGTTGTCCAGACACCTTATATTAAAGAGTCTACCCTCTGACTGAAAATGCCACCTTTTTATATATGTTAAGTTCCTACAAAGATGTGGGTCTGGGCTGGGTGCGGTGGCTCACCCCTGTAATCCTAGCACTCTGGGAGGTCAAGGCTGTGGATTACTTGAGCTCACAAGTTCAAGGCTACCCTAAGTTACAGAGAGCCCCTGTCAAGACCCCACCTCTAAAAATAGCAGGCCCTTGCAGGGGCACCTATAGGCCCAGTTACTCAGGAGGGTGAGGCAAGTGAATAACTTTCTCCCAAGAGTTTGAGGTTGCTGTGAGCCACTGCACTCTACCAAATGTGACAAAGTGAAACCCTGGCTCAAAAAAGAAAAAAGATGTGGGTCTATGTCTGGACTGTATTTTGTTCAACTTGCTTATTTGTCAATCTGTACTAATATCACTGTTTGGGATCAAGTGTTCAGAGTTAGGGCTTTCTTTATTTTTCTTTTTTTGAGACAGTCTCACTATGTCGCCCTGAGTAGAGTGCTGTGGCATCACAGCTCACAGCAACCTCCAACTCTTGGGCTTAAGCGATTCTCTTGCCTCAGCCTCCCAAGTACCTGGGACTACAGGCACCCACCACAACGCCTGGCTATTTTTTGTTGTTGTAGTTGTCATTGCTGTTTAGCAGGCCTGCCCCGGGTTCAAAACCACCATGTCGGGAACCAGAGTGGAATTAGTGGGGAATGAGGAAAATATAGCACAAGAGAAGACATGAAAACAAAGGATGAGACTAGGAGGACTGACTGAGCTGATGGCTACAGACAGCACCAAAGCACAAAATCAGCTTTATTTTATAGTATCAGTACAGGGTTGTCCAGGGGGAGGTAGAATAGACAATATGGGGAAATAACAAACAAAAGACATAGTTTTGGTCTTACAGTACAATAGGAAAATGTAAATAATTTTAACAAACACAAATCATCTTGTTACTGGTTTCTACTCAACTTTGTTAACATATGACAAGTAAGAAGGGAAAGATTCCCAGGATCCCAGCATAGTTAATAAAAGAAAGAAAGAACTATATGACTTAGTGGTTACTACCTGACTTTGTTAGCATATGACAAGGAGAAAGAAGAGAGATCTCAAGGATCTCTGCATAGTTAACTAGACAAAGAAAGGGCTACCTAATACCTAACTTCTGGCAGAGGGAGCATGAAGAAAGGAATATGGCTGTTTCGGGAACGGAGGAGAAGCAGTTGGGGGTTTATTCTCTGAATGTTCCCCAGGCTGTGAGGGCCCACTCTCCACACCACCAGCCCTGGTGTATATGGCCGGTGCCCCACCACTGAGCTATGGACGCCAAACCAGCTTCTTTTAGCTAAAGAGGAAAGGGACCCTGCACAGGCTTACCTCCCTGCTGGTGGTACTTGGGTATCATGAGTCCATCTATTCCCTTGTCCACTAGTTCCCTCCATCATGGAGCACTGAGGGAGCTCAAGAATTGAATCTGGATGAGAGACTATTGTCACTTTTACCTTGGTCACTTCCAAAAGAAACTAAGTCTATTACTCTGAGAAGCTGAAAATGAGAAGCGGTCCAGGGCCATCACAGTAGCCCTTGGTATCCCAAAAGCCTATTGTTTCAGAGGGGGTAAATAGCAGTGTTTGCTGCAATATCCAAGACCTCAAAGACATTATCTAAGCCTTGATAGACTAAGTTTTGCAGGAGACTGCAAAGACCCCTGTGTCAAAATCCCCTGGACTGTGGGTATTTATTGACCCAGTCCTCTCCTGCCCCTGGGGAATGAGTGTGGTGTTTTATGGAGGAGACTTACACAGGTTTAACAGTATCATGCCTGAGAAGGGGGTGCGGCCCAGGGCCAAAGAAGTAAAATATTAGACATTGGGTGAGTCCTTTGCCCCTTATCATAGGCTGAATTAAGTTCTTTATTAATAATCCATTTCAGTATGGGACTATAAACAGGGTTTTGGGAATGGAGAGCGAATTGGGGGTGAGTGGGCGGTTCTTTAGCAAATAGCTGAAATGCTGCTTGTAGCACATTCCAGCCAGGTCACTGAGACAAAGGCACTCTCAAAGCTACCCCTGCTCCTTCTCAGGCGCCATCTGGCCTGAGCACCCTGCCCCAGCGAGTCCTCAGGAAGGACCCTGTCACCCCATCTGCACTTGTGCTTATGAGCCGCTCCAACATGCAGCCCACAGGTAACTGGGGTAAAGGGGAAAGGATTGACCTAAGGGGATGAGAGTCTATGGTTGGGTATAGGTATGATAATGTCAAAGGGGGGCCTCAACTAGCTGTCCTCTCCTTAGCTGCCCTTGGCCAGAAGGTGATGGAGAATAGCAGTGGGACACCCAACTTTTTAATGTAAGTGCTCCCAAGCCTTGGGGCAGAAAGGGCTAGAGTGAAGAGGGAACAGGCAAAAAGTGGGGGAGGTAAAACCTCTGGGCAGGAGGAGTTGGAAAGTGAGGAAAAATGGGACATTTGAGGGCAGCATGGGATGAGGGATTTGAGAGGAACTAGACACCTTAACTGATGACAGACCATCACTGAGCTGTCTTCCCCATTTTCTACTCAGGCGGTCCTTCACAATTGATGACTTTGAGATTGGGCGTCCTCTAGGCAAAGGCAAGTTTGGAAATGTGTACTTGGCACGGGAAAAGAAGAGCCATTTCATTGTGGCACTCAAGGTTCTCTTCAAGTCTCAAATAGAGAAGGA
>CAUYQV010069699.1:0-31388 GCA_963574575.1 Galagoides demidoff
GCCTGTGGTCCCAGCTACTTGGGAGGCGGAGACAGGAGACTCACTTGAGCCCAGGAGTTGGAGGTTGCTATGAGCTGTGATGCCATGGCACTCTACCCAGGGGGATAGCTTGAGGCTCCGTCTCAAAAAAAAAAAAAAAAGGAACTATGGGGAATATGGAGAATAAACAGTCAAATGTTAAGACTCTGACACTACTTTGCCCAGTTAAAAACAGCGCAATATGGGCAGCACCTATGGCTCAAAGGAGTAGGGTGCCAGCCCCATATGCTGGAGGTGACGGGTTCAAACCTGGCCTGGGCCAAAAACTGCAAAAAACAAATAAACAAACAAACAAACACAGCACAATCTATTTATTTCCAGTATGGTTTTCACACGCTGAAGGTAATTTCTTTTTTTTTTTTGGACAGTGTTTTACTGTGTTCCCCTTGGTAGAGTGTCATGGTGTCACAGCTCAAAATAGCCAGTATCCTGGCAATTTTTTGTTCCAGTTGTCATTGTTGGTTAGCTGGCCTGGGCCAGGTTTGAACCAGCCAACTTCAGTGTATGTGGCTGGTGCTGTAACCACTGTGCTATGGGCGCCGAGGCAGAATGCAATTTCTTACATGACCATCTCAGTTCCCAAAAATCTCCAAAGTGGATGATGTCTAGTTCTCTTTTGTCAGCACTTTGTTCTCTGTGACCCACAGGCAGACTAACATGAGAAACAATAGACAGAATTACAAAAATTCCTAGGACTCATAAAACCTTTTCTGTAATACTATTTCAATTTTCCAAGAGTTCTTAAGGAGACAACCCAGAAAAGGGGACAGAAGCAGTTTGTAGTGGGAGTCATAAACTGTAATAAAGCTATTTTTTTAAAGTCACTGCAAAGTAAGTCACTACACCAGGCATCTCTCTACATCAAATTTCCTCTATAAATTTCCTCTATAACATCACACAAAAAAACCCCAAAACATATAATCCTAGTCCTATTATCTTTTTTTTTCTTCCAGTTTTGTTTTTAAAGATCCTGATTCAGGGTCGGGTACAGTGGCTCACGCCTATAATGCTAGCAGCCTGGGAGGCTGAGGGGGATGAATTGCCTGAACTCACAGGTTTAAGACCAGGCTGAGCCAGAGTGAGACCTCATCTCTAAAAAAGAAAAAAAGCCAGGCATTGTGGTGGTACCTGTAGTCCCAGCTACTTGAGAGGCTGAGGCAAGAGAATCACTTGAGCCCAAGAGTTTGAGGCCACGGCATTCTACTAAGGGCAACAAAGTGAGACTCTGTTTCAAAAAAAATTAATAAAACACAAATACCATCCCTCATCTATAGGAGTCAAAAGAGGAAATACAGCTGTTTGCAATTTGACCTCTAAGCATCAAATTAGAAAAAGTACTTCCTAAAAGGATCAACTTTATCAATACTAAGCTCAAATGCTTAGATTATACTTCATATTAGAAACCCAGTATCTAACCACATTAGAAACCCTTGAAAAGGCTTGGCACCTGTAGCACAGTGGGTATGGTGCTGGTCACATACACCCAGGCTGGGGGGTTCGAATCCAGCTAAACAATGACAACTGCAACAACAACAACAAAATAGCCTGGCATTGTGGCGTGCACCTATAGTCCTAACTACTTGGGAAGCTGAGCCATGAGAATTGCTTGAGCCCAAGGGTATGAGGTTGCTATGAGCTGTGATGCCACAGCACTCTACCAAGGCAAAACAGTGAGACTCTGTCTCAAAAAAAAAGAAAGAAACCCTTGAAAAATCTCTTTTGACTTCCTCAAAAATTTCATGTGCTCTTAAGACACAAATGATATATTCCTATTTGATTTCTAAAGATTAATAATAATGACTAATGCTAACCAAGCCTTTAAAATGACCAGGAAGTGTTTAAAGAGTATGTATATTTGTATGTATATATGAACTCTTTTAACACAGGCTAGAAGATACTGTTATTATCTTCATTTTACATATGAAGAAATGCAGAGGTTAAGTAATTTTCCCAAAGCCACAGAACTAGCAATTGGCAAAGTTGGGATTTGAATTCCTGAGGGCAAGTGCTTAACCAGTATGCTTTTCCTAAAGAGAAGCTCTTAACAGGTTCTATTATAACAGTGATAAGGGACCAAGAAAGATACTGGAGAAAAGAGAATTAAGTAGGTACTGTATACTAACTTTTAGGCACAGAAATGGCCCCTGTCAATTTGGCGAACATATATCACATTTTTAATTATCCCAAATAGGGTGCTGCTAAAATTAACCTTGCGAAAGCATCTCTTGATCTTTCCTTCCTCCTCCAAAAAAATGTTTAAAAGAATGAAAAGAAGAAAGATAAAAATAAACTGAAATATTACTTCTCTAACATCTTTCAACAGCTTTTCTTTCCTTGACCTGTTTCAAATCCTTGGATGGTTAAAAAACAAAGATTTGAAAGAAGGCACTTCTGTTGACATAAAAACACATTTTGGTAATTTTTCCCTTGGTAATGATCAAAACACTTAATAAACACTTTAGGTCTATCCTACCCACCCTCAAATGGAAGGAAAATCAAGTTAACAAAACCATCATCTTTTAATTTCACAGCAGTTTTCTTCCCCCACAAAGGCTATTCCTGTCCTAGCTGCAGACAGGGAACTGCTCCCAGTGACGTCAGACCAGTCTCCCAGCAACGATTAATGAGGGTTGTCCACCACAGGGGTTTCCTGAAAAGCTAGCAAGAAATTATCCACATATTTGCTTCAATGTCAAGATGCAAGGATGCAGTGGAATTTCTCTTAACACTTACAGCTCCAGTCTCTGGCAAGCTTCTAAACAGGTTATTCTTCTAGAATGCTCGCCAACCCTAGGATTATATTCCTCCTCCTCCCTTCCAAATATAAAGTCAGATTTTGTTGGTTTGGAATACTTATGGTTATAACAAATATTAACATAATTGAGCAACTCCAGCAAATAGGAATGTATAATGTAAGTTGAAAAACAGACATTATTACTCTTCACTTCACAGAAAGAATTTAGAGTAAATGAAAGCATACAGCAAAAACAAAGAAAATAAAGCAGTAAGTTCCTAAAGGCACTTCTTCACATATGCTATCTAAACACATATCCATAAATAGACAAATCTTAAATTTCCCAAGGTTCTAATCTAGTGAGTTTCAAAGATCGAAGTATTAAAATGGAATTGCATAAAAAGGAATTGATAGCCTAAATAATCAAAAACAGGGGGGTGTGGTAGGGGGACTAGGCCATTGTGTTCGCACCAAAGAGAATCTAAAAATTTCTTCCTAAAGCTTTGCTTTAGCACATATATTCAAAATTAGAATTTTACTCTAATCTACCGTGGCAAGGAATTTTATATAACTACCTATTTTTGAGGTCTGAGCAAAAGACCTGCCTGCTCAGAACCCATGCAAATAAGGCAGAAAAATTCTGAACTTAAAAATTCAGCCTAGAATTATTAATGCATCCTAGGTTCAAGAAACCTAATTATCAGCAATTTTTCTTTCCTTATTTAGAAAAGGAAATGTGGCAAAATTCATTAACAGCAGGATATATAGGGTTAACTTAGCCACCCTGTTTCAGCAATTCTGAGTTTTGTCAGAGCCTATTCTAAAAGGAAACAAACAAAATAGCACCCTATGTCATTAAAACATCCCCCCTTTGTCTTCAGCTCTATTCAATGGTACCCAGTTATTAACATCAAGTCATACATGGGAGAACGCACCGCTTCAGATGGATTTTTCTTCTTCCTTCTCTCCGTCCCCTCCCTCTCAGAAGAAAAAGACTGCAAACAAAATCCCTACGTCACTGGAGGTAGAGGGAATCCCATCTCTGCACTCTTTAGAAGCCAAAGCCAGCAAATAAAAACAAGCCAATTACAACAAACAAACAAACAAGTAGTCCAAAATGAGCAGCAGACCCAGAATAAATTCACATTGACAACCTCAACACATCAAAAGGCATATTTTAGTAAAAAGGTTTTAACAAATTCTTCCTAGGATATTCATAATCAAAAAAGCTTTCAAGACATAGCAAATATGACATATTTCTTCTTATCATATTTAAAGACCAGGGGACAGTTACATAAAGACGTGACAGAGAGGCACATTCACCAGCCAGGTGTGGATAGCTGGGTAATGACAATGACACAGTGAAGGATATTTATAGGGGATTCCCAGCTTCCTGTGATGTGCGTCAACAGCATCACCAGAGAGAACAGAAATCACCACTGTTCTCATAAGCTAAATCTGAATGAAGCATTGCTTGAAATAGCCATAGAAGAGGTAGAATCTGAATAGAGTAAAAGTTCTAGCACATCTAATTTTTAAAATATATAAAAACATAAAACAGCAAATGAAAATGTCCATAAATCCCTCACTTAAAACTTAACACTTAAAAAGTATTACATAGTTAAATCAGCCAGGATAGAAAATGTCTTTCTAGCTCCTTCCCTACCCAGTCTGTGGAGTTCAAGGACTTTTAATATAAAGAATATTATCCAAAACTCACCCCAGATAGATCTGCACTTACACCAACAGCGAGCTCACATTATTAATGGAGGCCTCATTGTAAGGATCTGTTCTGCCGGAATTTTGCCGGAAGAAATTTCTTCTGGGAAACCTATGCCTCTTCCCCCACCCACAGTCCCCTCCTACCCCCTGCACCCTTGAATGAAATGCTACTGATCCTTGCTGCTGCGTTTCCAGCTAGCTAATTGCTCTGACAAGCAGCTCTGAAGCAGACCATGGCCCAGCTGTTCAGAGAGATGTCACCCACAGCTCTGCCAACAGTCACATTCACACATACCTTCCCTCTCTCTCTCTCTCTCTCTCTCTCTCACACACACACACACACACACACACATAGGCCGCAAGAGCACCCCCTCCCACCTCCTCTTCTTGCTCCCATTCAAGTACTTCAGTGGCACGCCTGCCTCCACACTGCTCTGAGGATAGCATTTAAAGAAACAGCAGCATCTCCTTTCTGCTGCAAATGTAGAGATGCCAAAATAGTGTTTTTAGCGAAAAATAATGAGTCAAAGATATGTACTGAATTAAAAGTTCACCTTTAAATTTACCTTACCTTTTTCTCATTTGCAAAACGATCAAAGCCAGGGAAATAATCTTTGCCTCAAAGCTACTGGGCTGGACTTTAGAAATGTAGAATTAAGAACAAACCTAGTTATGGAGAATTTTCTTTCCAGTGAACTATATTTAGTAAAATTATTTTTCATTTTGGGCATGGGCAGAAGGCAGGCAGCATAGTTCTCCATTCTCCTCCCATATTTGCCCCCAAAGGGTAGGAAGAAGACTGGCTATACAATGAGGGAGTAAGGAAACCATGAAGGTAACAGAACAGAGAAAAGAAAAAAGGATGGGAAGAAAGAACATGAGGGTGAGAATAAACAGATTAAAGAAAGTGGTACAAAGGAGACAGGAAACAAGAGTAATAGTTCTAGAAAGTAGACATGGGTCTAGTCTGACCTTTAGGTCCTAATTAATTTGTAAGAGCCCAAGGGAACGTAGTAATAATCTCTATTGCTCAGGAAGTAACGGACATTACAGGTGTTGCGAGGTCTTTAAGAGCACATATGACTAAGGTATAAGCATCCTGAGGAAAACAATAAAACCTATCACAAAGACATGTCTACTTATTCATTCAAACACATATTTGTTATGTGCTTGAGTTCCTATAATATTAGGGCAAAGTATTATGGTAAGCTCTAAGAATATGAGACAAATTCATTAAGGGTCATACAAAAGGAAAAAAGGACCTAGGTTTTACTCTTGAGATGAAAAGCCATGAGGAGATTAAAAGACTGATCCTAAAGTAGTGGTTGTCAACCTTCCTCATGCTGCGGCCCTTTAATACAGCTCCTGTGGGTGGCAACCCACAAGTTGAGAACCTCTGTCCTAAAGGGTCAAACAGACCACTGAAAAGAATCTGACTTCTACACTTAAATGAGGTGAGAGGTAACACTGGTGGTCTTTAAGTAGTAACATGATTTTAACATTTATTTCTTTTTTGTCCCCAAATTTTTGCTTAAGAAATTCCTAACATATAATTTACAAACATAATACAATAAAGACCTAAATTCATACATACATTTATTTTTACATATATGTATATGTATGATGTGGGTATAAATGTTTTTCCAAACAATCTAAAGTGTTCTCATGATGACTCTTCACATCTAAATAATTCAATACATATATCTTAACATTAAGGTAATCCTGAACTATGATAGCCATCAGCCAAGTCCCACATGAGTGGCTGGGTGGTATACATGCAAGACAGATCTAAATAGCACTTCTAAGTCTTCAAAATCTGAAATGACTTTAGAATCACCACTCACAGAAGGATGTGCAGAACTTGCAAGCTGAACCCGAATGTATGCTAAAGTAAAGATCAATATTCACTGTAGGAATTAAACAAAACCCTGACTCTCATGATATAACATTCAAAATTTCCAGGATATAATTTAGAATTACTTAGATTAGCTGGATGTGACAGTGTATGCCTATCGTCCTAGCTATCTGGGACCCTGAGGAGGGAGGATTGTATGAGCCCACACGTTCCAAGTTACAATGAGCTATAATCACACCACTGCACACCAGCCTGGGCAAGAAAGTTAAACCCCATCTCTGAAAATAATAATAATGATGATAAATTTTTTTCAAATGATAACAAATAAAATTACCTGGCATATGAGTAATCGAGCTAATTCAAACACATAGGAAAAAAAATGAAGAGCCAAAACATCAGGATGACACAGGTATTAGAATTTAATGGCCTGACAACAACCTTAAAGCAGACAGAATAAAAATGCTCCAAGTTAGCTCAAACACTCTTGAATCTAATGCAAACATAAAATGTCTCAGCAAAGAAACAGAGGTTATATGGCTCGGAGCTGATAGCTCAGTGGTTAGGGAGCCGGCCACATACACCAAAGCTGGTGGGGTTCAAGCCCAGCCCAGGCCGGCAAAACAACAACGACAACTTCAACCAAAAAAAAAAAAAAAATAGCTGGGGCATTGTGGCAGGCACCTGTAGTCCCAGTAGCTACTTGGGAGGCTGAGGCAAGAGAATCGCTTAAGCTCAAGAATTTGAGGTTTTTGTGAGCTGTGACACGATGGCACTCTACTGAGGGTGACAAAGTGACACTCTGTCTCAAAAAAGAAAAGAAAAGAAAAGAAAAGAAAGAGAAGCTATAAAGAGTAATCAAATAATTCTTTTTTTTGAGACAGAGTCTCACTATGTCGCCCTTGCTAGAGTGCCCTGGTGTCACAGTTTACAGTAACCTCAAATTCTTGGGCTTAAGCAATTCTTTTGCCTCAGCCTCCCAAGTAGCTGGGACTACAGGTACCCATTACAATGCCTGGCTTTTTTTTTTTTTTTTTTGGTTGAAGTTGTCATTGCTGTTTAGCAGGCCCAGGCTGGGTTTGAACCCACCAGCCCCCGTGTATGTGGCTGGCACCCTAAACACTAAGCTATGTACGGGTGCCAAGCTGAACCAAATGAAAATGTGAAACTGAAAAAATATAATAAAAATATAAACACTCAACTTGACAGGTTCAATAGAATAAAAATGACTGAAGAAAGATCAGTGGAACTGAAGACAGATCAACAGAAATGCATATATGAATACTGAATCTGAACAATAAAGGGGAAAAACAATTGGGGAATAAAAGAAGAACAGATCATCAAGAACCTGTGGGATGAGCAAAAAGTCTAATATTCAGGCCATTAGAGTTCTAGAAGAAAAGGAGAAAGAGTGTGGTAAAATATTTTTAAAAATAATGGTGAAAAGTTTCACAAATTGAACAAAAGATATAAACCATCCACTCCTAGACGCAGCTAAAAACTAAAAGGCAAAAACAAATCCTAAAAGCAACCAGAGGAAAATGACACACTACTTATTAATAATGATTCAAATAAATTCATATTTCTTATTAGAAATCATAAAGACTAAAAAGAAGCCTTAGGGCTCAGAGCCTGTAGCTCAGTGTTTAGGGCGCCAGCCACATACACGAGGGTGGGGGGGTGGGGGGGCTGGCAGGTTTGAACCCAGCCTGGTCCTGCCTAACAACAATGACAAGTACAACCAAAAAAAATACAATAGCCAGACGTTGTGGTGGGCACCTATAGTCCCAGCTACTTGGGAGGCTGAAGCAAGAGAATTACTTAAGCCCAAGAGTTAGAGGTTGCTATGAGCTGTGACACCATAGCACTCTATCAAGGGCAACATAGTGAGATTCTATCTCAAAAAAAATTACATAAATACACGTGGGGACTCCGGACTGAGTTCTTCAGTTCTTTCCCCCTTCCAGAAGCTCTGATGCTTTTTACTTCTTCTGTATTCCTTTCTAATTTCTAATCAAAGTCCCATGTTACCACTAGAAAAAAATATATATAAATAAATAGAGCCTGGACAAGAACAAGACCCCATCTCCACTGAAAACAAAAAAAATTAACTGGGGATGGTGGTGAGCATCTGTAGTCCCAGCTACTCAAGAGGCTAAGGCAGGAGGATCACTTAAGCCAGATGTTGAGAGGTTGCAGTGAGCTATAATGATGCCACTGTACTCTAGCCTAGGTGATAGAATGACACCCCATCTCAAAAAGAAAAGGAAAGAAAAAAGAAAAAAAAGAAAATCCTTTTCTCCATTATATTGTCTCTTTGCTTCTTTGTTCTGACTTGTTTCATATAAAATAAGTAACTAACTTTACATGGGTCTGTTTCTAGGCTCTCTATTCTGTTCCATTGACCTATTTGTTTATTTTTTACCAATAAACAGTGTTTTGATTGCTGTGGTTTCAGTAATCACAATTACTTCACTTAATTTAGTTTACTTTGTACTATAATTCTTGAAGTCAAGTAGTGCTGTTCCTCTAACTTTGCTTTTTGTCAGACATATCTTTTTGGCTATTGTGAATCTTTGCCCTTTTGATATAACTTTACAATCAGTGTGTTGATATCCACAAATGACCTGGTGGAATTTTGAGTAAGACTGCATTGAATCTATAGATCAAGCTGAGAAGTGACTTCTTGACAATACTGAGACTTACTACCATGAACATGAAATAGTTATCTAGATTTACTTAGTTCTTTTATTTCTCACTTCAGATTTTTGTAGTAACCCTCATAGAGACCTATACATATTTTGCTGAATTTATGCCTAAGTATTTCATATTTTTGTGGGATAATGTAAGTGATGTTGTGTTTTTAATTTTGAATTCCATGTGTATATAGGAAAGTTATGGGCTTTTGTATATTAATTTTGTATCCTACAATCTTGCTATAATAGCCTATTAATTCCGGGTGATACTGTTGCCAATATTTTCAGATATTCTACATTGACAATTATGTCATGTGCACACAAAGACAATTTTGTTTATATTTTCTCATTCTGTATACTCTCCCCTTTTCTTAGTTGTATTGCATTAGCTAGAATTCCAGAATGACATTGAAAAACAGAGATGGGGTGACAACCTTGCCTTGTTTCTGATCTTAATGGGAAAGCTTTGAGTTTCTCACTATCCATTTTTTCTAACAAATATTTATTGAGTACTGTATTAGTCAGGGTTTTCTAGAGAGACAGAACCAGTAGAATATATAAACATGTATAGGTATATGAGAGGGAATTTATTAGAGAAATTGGCTCATGTGACTATAGCGGTGCAGAAGTCCTATGATAAAGACTGCAAGTTAGACATTCAGCAAAGCTAATGTAGTGGGTCAACTCAAGTCCAAAAAACCTCAGAACCAGGGACGTCAACAGATTATCTCTCAGTACAAGGCTGAAGGCCTGAGATCTTGGTGGGGGATGCTGCTGCTGGAAGTCCTGGGATACAAAGTCTGAGAATCCTGAAGTTCTTCTGTCCAAGGGCAAAAGAAGAAAGATGTTCCAGCTCCCAGAGACAAAGAGAATGAATTTGCCTTTCCTCTGCCCTTTGGTTCTATCCAGACACCCAGCCAACTGGATGGTGCCCACCCACACTGAGGGTGAATCTTCTCCACTCAGTACACTGACTCCATGCCTGTCTCCTCATTGACATTCCCAGAATAATGCTTTACCAGTTATCTAGGTATCCCTTATTGCAGTCAAGTTGACACCTAAAATTAAGCATCGCAAGTGCCAGTTCTATACCAGGCATTATTTTATATGTGAGGAATAGAGCAGTAGTCCAAACCTACAAAAATCCCTGCTCTTCTTGAGCTTACATTCTATTAGGGTAGCCAAATAAAGGAAATGTGGCTTGTGTTTGCTGGCTATGGCTGAAATTGCAAAATAATACAGACTGGGTGGCTTAAACCACAGCAATGTACTGTCTCACAATCCTGGAGAACAGAAGTCCAAGGTCAATGTGCTGGCAGTTGAGTTTCTTCTGAGGCCCCCCCTCTTAGCTTGCAGATGGCCATCTTCTCCCTCTGCACCTGGACTGCCATTTGTTAACTTCTGTCTCCAAATTTTCTCTTCCTCTGAGGACACCAATCATATTGGATTAAGACCCCATTTGGACTTAATTATGTCTTTAAAACCCTATCTCTAAATGTAGTTACTTTCTGAGGTACCAAGGGGTCAGGACTTCAAAATTTCGATTTTGGGAGGGACACATTCAGGCATAACATGGCATACATAAAAGAAGTGGTTTGCTAACTATATTCCAAACATAAAGGTCTATGTATTGATTTTCCAAAATGGGAAAGGGTTGCTTGTCCACCATGATGCCCATGGCCAATGCAGGCTTGGTAGGAAGGCTGGCCTATCTTGGCACAGTGGTCTGGGGTTGTGAATCGAGTAGTTTTTTCTCAGTGACACTTCCCAGGCCACATGACAATTGAACTGAAGACTGGGACTTAATAAATGTAATAGTCTAAACAGTCTCAGGACTTATAGCTATATTTTTACCTAGCTTGCTGGAAATAAGTGAATTTATTTTCATAAACAACAGCTTAGGGAAGAACTGCCACCATTCCACATGAGTGCATTAAAGCTGTTTGTTTTTTTCCCCCTCTAATCACATCCTATTTTCCTAATGGAATTAGAGTGTATGGTTCCTGCTGTTTTATATATTTTGTTGCTATGTGGCTCACTGGCTTCTTTTTTTCATTTATGCTTTTGTGGTTTTACTGAACAAATGAATTTCTGTGTTATAATGAGTTCTTGGACTTTGATGTGTGGAGGTAAATCTGCCAAATCTGAAAGTCCTTGCTGGGGAAGATTCAATCTGGCTTTATAAATAAGACAAAGATGCTGAAATTGTTGGTCAAGTACAGGGAAAGAAGTCCCACGGTCCTCTGGAGGCTTGAACATAGCAGATGCCTGGACCAAGTTGTGGTGTGTGGACTTGGTCTGACTGTCAAGTAGGAAGAATCATCCGTCTACCAATCTAACAGTAGGGGCTTCTTTCAGGGGCAATGGGGACACTGATTTGTAGTAAAGAGCTTTTCCTCTGAATAATGGAGAGTACTGGTGAAGGAGTAAGTGGGGTCTCAAAGCCCATGTCAGTGTTTTGCTAGAGCAGCTGGTTAAAAAAGGAAAGATTTAGATAAATCAGGAAAGCATTTGGCAATCCAAATCCAGAGGCAAGATCAGGAGAAGTTTTTCTTTTGTGATTTCTGCCCATTTCTCTTTTAATTGCCTTAAAACCTTTTCACTGGAACTTTGCTCTATGTTCATGGATTGATTCCCTCATTTCTGAACATCTTTTAGTTATGAAGAGCTGGGTTAATAAATGGTCCCTTCCTTCAGAAAAACCTGTTTTATTCCAGGACTTCCAGAAGCAGACACAAGACAGGATTAAGATTTTATTAGTGGGAAATGTTTCATCTTCAAAGGAACCTGGGCTAGAAACCTCAAGTATTTTCTATTTTTCTTTCTTTCTCACTCAAAAATGCCTCATCTTTGGTAGCAAAGTTCTCTTATTATCTGTCTGCCCAAACTCTCCTTACCATTCCCCAGGACCCCTGGATGGTTACAGTGGATTCACAACTGTTTTTTCTACCTCTGATATCTTGTATCTTCAGTTTGGTCTTCACCACCATAGTTTTCTCCCTCAACTATGTTAAAGCCAAGTCTTACCCCTGTTGGGACCTTATCTGGACGCTGCCCCACCTCCCGTCACACCCATGCACATGCTGTGCTGTCAGCTGGAGCAGCAGACACTGTCTCATCTTCATGCCTTGGCTCATGTAGTTTCTTCAACCTGAAAATCTACTCCCTGCTTTCTTTGTCTCTTGAAATACTGTATTTTTCTCCAGTTTCCAATTCAAGCTCCACCGTCTTTGAGAAATCTTTGATGTCTAGTGAGAATTAACTGTTCTTCCTTACTGTAAGTTACAGCTTTTCTTAACGTTTTGCTGTGCAGTCGATGTTTACATTTTTCCTCTCTGTCCGCAAGCTCTTGAATGCTCACGCTGCTCTTGTTTGTATTTGCATGTGGCCTAGGGGGTTAGTGTAATTCTGCACATGTATTAAGTGTTCAACAAGGGCTCAGTGGGTGAATGACCATCATTAGTCTGTTGGGTTTCTCCCCTGGGTAATCCCACCACCCACCTCAAACACAACATGTCTCAAACTGAATTCGTGAGCTCTGCCCTACACAACTCTCTTGGTTCTGTCCCCTGAACCACCACAGCCCAGAGACTCAGCCATCCTCAGTTTGTCTCTCCTTTCTCCCATACCTTTTATTAATCGCAAAGCCTGAAGATTTCACCCACGATATGACAACATGCGTCCCTTTCTCTCTGATGAACCTGGCCCTTAGCGCTTCCTGCTTAGCTTTTCTTAATACAATTTATACAGAGCTCAGCTGGGTTCCATTGTCACAGTCAGGGTTTAGAGTAGGTTTATGCTGAACCAGCCACTGAACAAAGAACACAGAACACAGGACCAAGCACTCTAAGTATCAAGGACCATGTCTACATTTCAGTGGGCACAGGCAGGGCCTCATTGTCAAAAAGTAGTTTTTATACTTTTTTTCCCTGACTACAAAAATGCTCATTGTAAAAAATTTACAAAATACCAAGAAGAAAAAAAAGAAAACAAAAATGACATAAAATCCTCCTACCATGTGCATCCTCTGGCCCTGCTGTTTTTTGGCTATATGTGTGTCTATATGTGCTTGTCCTATAGGTTAGGGTTGCCCTGGGATTTGTGACAGAAAACCTAACTACCTTGTCTTAACAAATAGAAATTAATTTTTCTTATCTAACAAAATATCTGAAGAGAGGACCAGTTGGCAGGTTTTGTGTCTCACATCAGTACTGAATTCCCTGTAGTTCCCTTGGCCCTTCTGCTTGAGAGCAGAAGCTGGTTGCTGCAGTTTTAGCCATTTCAGCTGCATCTACTGTGGGAAACAGAAGGCAGAAAGGCTGTACCTATAGCCTTTTGTCTTTCTTTCGTTGGTCAGATATGTGTCACAGAACCAGTTTTAGCTGCAAGGGAGGCTGTGAAAATGAATGTTTAGCTAATAAACGTTTACTGCAGAGTAGGCAAGAGCAAGAGGCCTGAAACTGGTGTTGGGTGGATTGAACGTCAGTATCTGCCACATTGACAGTGGTGCATTTCATACCCTTCTTGCTAAATATTGATGTACAGTGTGGATTGTTATCTTAGGATGATTTCTAGACATGAAATTTATCAGTCAAAAGGTTTATAACCTGAAGAACAACTTTAAAGAATTACTTTTGGACTACGTTGCTATCAATAGTGCGCCCTGGATTTTATTGCATGCCAAATGAATTTGACTTTGGGGATTTTTTTATTTCTCATCAGCTCTTTAACTTTCATGGTGGGGGTGGGGGAGTGGGTTTCCTTTATGTATGATACAAATTGGGGCAGGCCCATGGTTTTTGTACTCACTTTTAGGTAGCAGACAATTCAAGGGTTGTTAGTTGCAAACATAGTTCAGAAATTGGAATATTCAGACACCATCAGTGATCTGTGTGCCTTTTTGCAGCTGCTGCCCCACTGTGGCTGACCCCTTGTTAGAGCAGAGGCATGTTCTTCTTGCTTTTCTGTCTGTACTCTGTAACTGCTGTTCCCAATCTGTAGAAGAGGAGAAGGGTGCAGAGGGAGGAAGGGCAGGAGGGATAGGAGGGAAGGAGGAACAGGAAAGCTCATCCTTGAACTGCCATCTGTACCATGCTCCGAAGCCTGGCAGATATTTCCAGCTGACTCTTTCTGTTGTATGCTCTAGTGAGCTTGCAGGGAATCCCACTATCTAGGAGCCCCTTTCATGCTCCCTTGATGCAGGCTAAGCAAGTCCTTCTTCCTTGCTGCCCTCACCCCTGCTCTCTAACATCTTCCAAACCCTCCATCCCCTCCTGGGCAGGATTTAGAAGGGATGCAGGCTGGCTTTCCCTTGTGGTCTCCATCCTGTCCCAGTAACCCCTGGAGGTCTGGGCCCAGTCCCAGCTGTGTGCTTCTTCCTGCTGCCATGTGCTGCCCAGTTTTCTGTGCAAGGCAGAGTGCATCCCCTAACCATGGCCACATTCTTCATGCTCTTTGTATGGATCAATGGAAACTGCTTCTCTTGGCCCAAGGTGACAAGTCCTGCTCCCTCTACCTGGCAGGGTTAAAGTGGTCTATGTCTTAAAACATACATAGGGAAAATGAGACATCATAGCTAAATGTACCTTTATTTACAAAATATTTATAACAAAATTTTACAAAATATTTCTCTGCATGTTGATATATAAATATAAAAAATATAAAGTAAAATAGAAAATACAATATAAGTTTGTTAATTTTCCTATGTAGGGTGATGTTTGGGATCCCTGTAGTTCTCCTTGAAGCACATGTTTTGCACATTCCCCCTTTTCCTGGTCTCTTGAAATTTATAGTCCCTAAACTTATAAAGGCTGCCAGCTGAGGAGTTCAAGAGTTACAAAACTGCCTCCCAACCATTCCCTGTACATTCAGCCCTGGAGGCTGTTCCACGCTCACTTTGCTCTCTGACATGTATGGTATCTCGGCTGGAGTAGACAGGGAAATTTTCAGTCTAGCCAGCATCTTTAAGATGAATGCAGGCTGTGGGGATGATGAATCACCTGCTGTAGACCAAATGCTTGTGCTCCCTCATTCATATATTGAAACCTGCTCCCCAATGTGATGGTATTTGGGGGGGCAGATTTGGGTAGGTGAAAGATCATATGGGCAAAGCCATCATGAATGGGATTATTGCCATTTAAATGAGATCCCAGAATGTTTTCTGGTCAATCATGTGAGGACAAAGAAAGAAGTTACTGTAAGTGAGGATGTGGGGCCTCACTAGACATTGAATCTGGTGGTGTGTTGATCTTGGACTCCCCAGCCTACAGCACTGTGAGAAACAAATTTTTGTTGCCTATAAGGCACTAAGTCTAGGGTAGTCTGTTATAGCAGCCTAAACAGAATAAGACCACCCTTTCCCTGCCCCCTGTAAGGCTTCTCTAAAGTTTAGACAATTCCTACCCTCCCTGGAATTGAAAAAATAAAAACTCAGCAATTGTCCTGGTGATAATAAATATGTGTAATGATTCACATAATCCAAATGGCTGTGAGAACTGAAAACCAGCTCGTTCAAGGGGTTAGGCAAATTCTCGCTAGGGAGGATAATGCTGCAAACTGTCATTGTCTATTTAAACTTCATGGGAAGTGCCTTATGGAAGAGGCTGCTGGAATTGCTATGTTCTTTTAGGCAATAGAGTGTGATGGCTTCTCACACATGGTTGTCCAAAATGCAAATGCAGTGGCTGTCTGCCGTAGCAGAGAGCTGGAGGGTGTGCTGAAAACCCAGGGGTGGATTTCTGCATCATGAGAAAGATGTGATTTGGCCGAAGATCTGCAGCTTGCCCTGGCTCACTGCATTCTAGCAGCTCCTGTGAAGATTCCCCTTTGAGTTTGGGGGACTTGCTCCACCCCGCAGGGTTCTTTGGCCGGCCCTCTGTCAGGAATGGGCAGCCTTTGGGGTAGAGGCTGAAATTGTCTTTCTGCAGGTGAACTCATATCCTCTTCCCCTCACAGGAATCCTTCCGTCTACACAACCTAACCATCTTCCAAATTTTGGCTCAATCCCCCTCCTCCACTAAGTCCGCCTGGGAAACCAATTTTCCTGGAGGTCATAGCATCATTGCTATTTACTTCTGTGCCTTGTTGCTGGGTGCTGTGTGAGAGCAGGGCATCTCTGCTGTTACTTCAGGAGCCTTTTGGGAGGAGTTTAAACTATCCCCATGAAAGACAGGAGCCCCAGAGGTTTCTAATTAGAAGTGTGAAGCTAGGGCCCTTTACTATAAGGTTCAGTTTTGTGGGATAATTGCAATCTGTGTATCTCAGCTTGGTGGTTACTGATTAATTCTCTTTCATTTCTTTACCTGCTCCCTGTGAACACTATGTGTTGGGTCAGGGCTGGCCCTGAGACACTTTAGACCCAGTCTTGAGGGAAGCCTGGTGTGTGTGTGTGTGTGTGCACACATGCATGCATATGTGTATATTAAAGTGGATAATTTCATGCATTCAGCTCCAGGGAGTTCTTTCACCAAGATGCATGTGAACTCACAGGCTCAAGATAGGTTGTTCCTCTCCAGGATGGGTGTGGGCAGATGGGTCTTGCATCAGAGGCAGGGATACTGGAGCATGGAAATGGGTAACACATATATAGCAGGGAGGGTGGATGAGAGGAGAGCTTTTTGGCAGTGGCTATGAATGAGAAGCTTTGAGTAGAGGGACAGATGTCCAAAGACGTTTTTTGTGAGGCTTTTCTGTGGATTGTATGGTATAATCCCTAGTCCACCCCCCACCCACCCCCACCTACCCCCGCCCTGGCAGTATCCTTTAAGAAAAATGTAGGAAAATGTGGTAGATAGATTTCGGAACTGCCAATTACTGCCAATTGCAAGTGCCTCCTAGTGGTGATGGGAGGTGAGGGTGACAGGATGGTGGGGACAGCTCACCTCTGGGCTGGCTCCCATATTGCAGCCTGTATTTCTGCTATTACCTTTGCTTAGAATGGGCTTTTAGAAAATTTTATGCATCCTAAATGATTTTATTTCTCTGTTTAATCTTTTTAATATGTTCCATTAACAAATATTACTTATTTTTGCCTTTTTTATCTGTAGTTTTTATTGCATTATCTGTCTTTTATGATGCCATCTTAGTGTTTATTTTATCTCAGCTACCTTTTATGGTCCTAACATTTTAAGTGCACTGTTCAACTTATCAAATTTAGTTTTCAGGTTTCTTTTTTTTTTATTTTACTGGTTTTCATTCCACCATGTTTTAAGCTAGTGTTTACGTATGGCTTTTTACTTCTTTACGCCTTTTCAAAACTGTTTTTATCCATTTAGCTTATTTCATCTTATTACTGTTACAGATAGCTGTGCTGATGCCTTTTCTTCCTCTCACAGTCCCTGGCAGAGTGGATGACCCTAAATCTTTAGGGAGTGCTATTTTACCTCCCAAACATTTTGAATCCATCCCTTCATCCCCTCTGCCACTATGTCAGGACAGGCCACAGCCACCCCTCACCTGAGTCACCTGCTGTGGTCTCCAAATAGTGTCTGTTTCCTCTCTTCTTCCTTCCAATTTACTGTCAACCTTACAAAACAGTGACTTTTTTTTAAGTTTAGAGAAAAAGATCCAAACACTTTCGCACTTATTTTTGGCTATTAACTTTATGATATTAAACTTCAAACAAAAATTACATGAATTTAATAGAACTTCAGATTGTATTTTTTATGATTCATGTTACTAAAAATATTTCTACTGTGGAAAACTTACACAAAAGTAGATTGAATCATATCATGAACTCCCACGTACCCATCATGCACCCTGCCACCATTATCAATAGTGCACCTTTTCTTCCCTTGAGTCCTCATTTTTGTTTTATATTTTGTTTGAGTAGTTCATTTTTTATATTTTATAATTTCCAAACATCATGTTCCATCAATGGGATCAGTTTTAAACATATGCCTGAACTTGTCTTGGCCTGCCTAAAATCTTCAGTGTCACACCAAAGTCACCAGATCAGGTGCCAACCCTGCATTCTGTACTCATGCTATGGCCTGACAGTAGCCTAATCTATTGCTTCTCTTCTCTCCTTTGCCTGCCCATGGGACCCCCTCGCTTCTTCCCTTGGTGCCCTGTCTGTGCCTCAGCCTTTGTACTTGGTGATATTTTTGCCTAGATTGTCCAGTCTCTCTTTCCCATGCACCTAAATCTGAGCGTTGAGGTCTCAGGTTCTGGGAAGCCACCCCAACTCCCCTTTTCTGACTCCTCTCACACCTCCTGAGTCTTTATCACTAGGGTTAATTATATTTTTGCAATTGCCTGTTTGCAAATACAGTAGAACTTCTGTAATTTGACTACCCAAGGGACTATGACAAACTGACCAACATGTGGAGGTGGCCATTATAAGGAACTAGGCCTACTGTACTGACACATAAATGTGGTATATGCCTTATTTATGAAAATTGGGTCAACTTAAGAAGATGGTCAATGTAGAACTGTGGCCAACTCTGGAGGCTCTACTGTATTTTTTCTCCTAGACACTGAGCTCCTTGTGTAGAATATGTTTTCTATGCTTCTTAGTTATGGAAAATAAAGAATGGAGAGGCATTTGGTGGCATCCTTAGGGATGTCCTGTTTGCCTGAGACTAGGATGCTTCTGTTCTCCTCTGTCACCATTTATGATGCATCTCACCATTCACTATCTTTACCATGTCCCCATTCATGGTACTCAGGCTGGACCAGCTTTGGTAAGAAAAAGGGCTCATAAGCATCCATGCACCCACCTCCCTGCTCTCCTGCCGGGTTGGGGATGGTCTGAAGCATTAGAGACCTTTGCATGCTCCAAAGTGTGGGGCTGCTCTGTGCAGGTGCCCTCACTTATCCTGGAACTTGGGAATTTAGGGGCCATGGAAATGTCTGCACATGCAGGGGATGACAGGGAGAGACAAGGGCTGGTTCTTCACACAAGATATTCAGGGCCGCCTTCTGGAAGTTAGTCAGCAAGTCTGACAAACAGCACTTTGGTCTTTGTGGAATTGCTTTTTGTTAGAGGCATAATCAGTGTCCTGCTTCATGTTTTAACCTTTGTGTAAGAACAGAGTGTTTATAAGTGGGCCTGTATCTTATCCATTCTTCTTGCACATATTCATCTCTGGATGGATTAGATGAGATGGGTAAATGGTCTTTCTGCTTCTCAAGATAGGGCAGTTTTTTATACCAGCACATAATCGCTTCTCTGGCGAATAGTGTCCAAAAACTAGGTCATCTATTGTAAAAGAAATTAGGCGATAATAAAGTTTAACTGGAAGTTACAGTATTGGTGCTTTCATTTTAGAGAGAGTACACCTCCTTAATTACTTATTGCTACAGTTACACTGGTTGGTTTTTATTTGGGGGGAGGGCAAGAGGTGGTGGTGGAAAAGTTTGCATTTAATAAGTTCGACGAGGAAATCTACACTTGAATTTTTAATCAGAGGATCTTCACCTCCACAGCTGAGTTTTCTTTCCTTTTGAGCCCTTTTCTGGTCTACCAGGGAGAAGTCACCAAAGTTCCCCTGCACTATCATTCGGTTCAGGTACCTGAGACTATCTTTTGACAAAAGAGCCATGTAGACAGACAAGACTAGGCTACAGAAAAAGCAGCTGACTTTAGTGAGTGTTTTTCTTGTATTCAGGCCACAGTCACAGCTGGGTGGGACAGAAGTGATGTCTCACTGTATCCTTTCTTATTTTCCAGTTGGAAGGGGCACAGGAAGGCAGCCCTGCCAAAGGCTATCTTGTCTGCTGAGGGATGCTGGGAAGAGTTGGTCCCCACCCAGGATTTACAGTCGTCATTCCCCTAGGAACTGCTGAGTGACAGGACAACTGTGGCCCCTTGGTACGTGAGCTATGTGGCCTCATGTTTCTTTTAACACTAAGGCTCATTTAGGTCCTAGGGTCCTGGGAAGCAGCCTCAAAGTGCATGAGTCTCCACTTGCTTTCCTCCTTGCCCATCTCCATGAATGCCTTTGACACGAGGCCAGCTCCCTCTCCCTCCCTCTGCTTAAACATTCTAGAGAAATCAATCAAGTGAAGACCATTGCCCAGAGGTGCTCATTCACCATCTCCTGTGGCTTCTTCACTGAGTGGTATTGTTATTAGTGTTTGTGAAGAAAATCTACCATGAAATCCATAGCTTTCTATGTTCCTTTAAAAAAAAAGTAACTTTTTTTCCTGAAGGCCTACAAATACAGTCCAATCACCCTTTCCTAATAAGTACTTTTCATGCTGACTAACTCTTCCTTAATTAGGTGGTGCAGGGAGCAGGCAGCCAGCCCAGTGAAGCTGTTCTGTGTCTTTGTGTGGAAGTCACTGGTTTATTGGTGCTGGAGGCTGCTATGGATTGAAACCTTGCACAGGCAGGAGGACACCAGGGCTGCAGTACATGGGAGGTCCAGGAATCCTTGTAAAGCTGGACAATTTTTATGAGAAAATCACAAACAGCAAAATAAGAGTTCAGCTCAAGAGATTTCTTAAAGAGCCAGAAGGATCCCACTGAGCACATTTCAGCTAGTTTATAAGAAAGCCAACTGTAAAGGGTCTGTATATAACCTGTTCCCACACTATATCAACATATAATTACTACATATTTTCCGATTTGCCCCTGGGAAATGTGGCAGGTTAAAATAGATTGAGGAGAAAATAATGATGCTTGCTGCACAATTTATTAGATTGATATCTGTTAATACTTGAGCACACTCCTTGCAGGATGAATAGAAAGCCCAGAATGAGCCAGCACAGTTGAAACAAAGTGACTATTTAAGCTCTTTGTCCTCTTAAATACCTGGTGCACACAGGACTAGGTAGAGAGAGCAGGGCTTGCACATTTATTAAGATGTCCCTGTCTTAGGAGTTGGAAGCTTTGCTAAACTTGAACAGTGTGGGGGAAACTCTTTGTGCTCTGTGGAAACCAGCCTTGTGTCCACTCTTTCCTCCCACCTGTCTCCCACACCAGGGACAGGAACTGGAGACATTTCCCTGTTGGGGTTGGTGGTGGCCTTGGTGGGGCTGTGTGAGGGCTAGAATTAGAGTCATGGAGGTTATGTACAGCTAGAAAAAAGCAGTCTAGATGCCCTTTCCCCTCCTCTTTTTTCGTCCTTATTAAGAAAAACAAACAAATACAAAAAAAGAGTATTTACATGCCCACATAAAAGAAAAACCCAATTTAAGTTGGGGGTGGGGGAACAAGGGAGCAGGGAGAGGGGAGGAGGGTGGGTATGCTCCCACTTAATGGGCACAATGTTAGGGTGTATGACACACTTCTTGGGGGCGGGACACAAATATAAGAGGCACTCTACTTAATAAATGCAAACATTGGCTAAACACATGTAGCTCGAGTGGCTAAGGTGCCAGCCACATATACCTAAGGCGGCAGGTTCGAATCCAGCCCGAGCCTGCCAAAAACAACAATGACGTCTGCAACCCCAAAATAGCTGGGCATTGTGGCAGGCGCCTGTGGTCCCAGCTACTTGGGAGGCTGAGGCAGGAGACTTGCTTGAGCCCAGGAGTTGAAGATTGCCGTGAGCTGTGATGGCACAGTACTCTACCCAGGGGGCCTGCTTGAGGCTCAGTCTCAAAAAAAAAAAAAAATGCAAACTTTGTAACCTAATTCTTTGTATCCTCAAATTAATCTGAAATAATAAAAAATAAAAAAAATTGGAAACAAACAAACAAAAAACAAAAAAGTATTGGGAAAGTAAAAATATAGCCTCCAAGAATCACACTAATTTATTTTCTCTTTGGCTTATTACCTTTTAGATTTTATTCCCATTTAAAAATAATATACACATATGTTTTTACAGTTATTATTAGCATACACACAATTTCTGAAAATGATGATATACAAATATGTTTTTATGGTTACAATTAGTATACACGTGCTTTTTTCTGATGTTGTCTTCCAGGTAATAGTTCACATTTTCCACAATGTTTTAACCAGATTTCACACCAATTATTTTAAATTAAGACTATCACTTCATCATGACCATGTCTCAGAATTTAAATACGCACAGATATGTCTATGAGATGCCCAGCACAGCTACTCATATTGATTTATTAATTCCTTTGTTTGCTTATTCATTCATTGGATACACACTTACTAAACATCTATTCTGTGTCAGACATTGAGGAGAAGGAGGTGAATGAAAGCCCTGCCTTTCAAAGGCTGTCTGGCTGATGACATGTGAGCATGGTGTGGCTGTCCAGGCAGATATGCTAGAAAACAGCTCTGTGTGATTTCTGGCTACAGTCAGTGCTTTAAAGGGTGGAAGAGGACTTCACCTATAGTCATGAGAGAATGCCTGGGGGACCCTGCTTGAGCCAGGCCTTGGCAGTCAGGCCTGAGTTCAGCAGATGTGGGTGCAGAGAGCAAGGGAGGAAGATGTGAGCATGGCTTAGGCTGAGTTGGGTGACTGTGTGCATTACTGGGGGTGGGGGAAGGGCAGTGTTGTAACAAACATGGGACACTGAATGTCCACTGAGCCTGTTGTAGGCAAGTTGGATACATGGACATTGTTAGTAGTATCTTCTTATTAAAACTATGGGTGGGACTGGGAAGGGGGTGCTTGTTAGAACACAGCTTTTAAGGCCCTGCCCTCCTTCCAACAGACTGTTATACATCTGTCTGATGCTGAGAGTTCATGGTCTATGTGTGTTGGGTACACACATATACATATATATTTTAAATTAAGAGCCATTTAAATTTATTTTTAAAACTTTTTACTGTGGAAATCTTCCAAAAGATGTAAAAAAAGAGAACAGAATCAAGACGCCAGAGACTGCTCATCCAGCTTCAGCAATTAGCAACACATTTTGCTAATGTCTCATCTACTTTTTCAGGTATGTTTTGTGTTTTTATGCTGGGATTATTTTAAAGCAATTTTCAGACATTCTTTTACCCATATCCAATATGGAATTGCCTTTTTACATTAGCTGAACAGTATGCCGTGGTACACATATACCACAGTTTGTTAATCCATTCCCGGGTTGGTGGGCATTTAGGCTGTTTCCACATTTTGGGAACTGTAAGTTGAGCTGCAGTAAACAGTCTAGGGCAAGTGTCCTTATGATAAAATTGTTTTCTTCCTTCTGGGCAGATGCCCAGTAGTGGGATTGCAGGATCAAATGGGAGGTCTAACTTGTGCTCTTCGAGGGTTCTCCAGACTTCCTTCCAAAAAGGTTGTGTTGGTTTGAAGTAACCCCACCCCCCCACTCCAGCAGTGTAAAAGTGTTCCCTTCTCTCCACATCTATGCCAGCATCTGCAGTTTTGAGATTTTTGTGATAGCCATTCTCGCTGGGGTTAGATGGTATGTCAGGGTAGCTTCAATTTGCACTTCTCTAATAATTAGGGATGATGAGCATTTTTTTCATGTCTGTCAGCCATTCGTCTGTCTTCTTTAGACGAGGTTCTTCTTATTCATGTCTCTTGCCCCTTGTTGGCTTTTTTCATGTGGATTAATTTGAGTTCTGTATAGATCTTAGTTATCAAGCTTGGGTCTAATTCAAAATATGCAAATATCTGTTGGCTTTGTCTGTTGGCTTTGGTTGTTGTCTCCTTAGCTGTACAGAAGCTTTTCAGTTCCATTAAGTCGCATTTGTTTGTTTTTGTGGTTGTTGCAATTGCCATGGCAGTCTTCTTTCTGAAGTCTTTCCCCCAGGCCAATATCTTCTAGTGTTTTTCCTAATACTTTCTTTGAGGATTTTTATTGTTTCATGCCTTAAATGTAAGTCCTTTATCCATCTGGAATCAAGTTTTGTGAGTGGGGAAAGCTGTGGGTCCAATTTCAGTCTTTTACATGTGGACATCCAGTTCTCCCAGCACCATTTATTAAATAGGGAGCCTTTCCCCTAGGGTATGTTCTTGTTCGGTTTATCAAAGATTAGGTTGTTTTGTAAGTTATTAGTTTCATTTCCTAGTTTTCTATTCGATTCCAAATGTCTATGTCTGTCTCTATTTTTGACCACCATGGCTTTGTAGTACAGCCTAAAATCTTGTATGGTGATGTTCCCAGCTTTGTTTTTATTTCTAAGAACTGCCTTAGCTATACGTTTTTTGTTGTGGTTGTTGTTTGTTTGTTTTGTTGGTTGGTTTCCTACAAAACGCAGAATCATTTTTCCAAATCTTGAAAGTATGGTGTTGGTATTCTAATAGGGATGGCATTGAATAGGTAGATTGCTTTGGGAAGTATAGACATTTTAACAATGTAGGTTCTTCCCAGCCATAAGCAAGGTATATTCTTCCATTTGTTAATATCCTCTACTAGTTCCTTTCTTAGAGTTTCATAGTTTTCTTTATAGAGGTCCTTCACCTCCTTTGTTAGTTATATCCCTAGGTATTCCATTTTCTCTGAAGCTATGGGGAAGGGAGTTGTATCCTCTCATCTTGGCTGCTTTTGGCATACACAAAGGCACTGATTTTCTATGTGGAGACAATACTGTATTTTTTGATGACTTCCAAGAGTCTTGTGGTTGAGTCTTTGGGGTTCTCTAAGTATGAGATCATATTGTCAATGAAAAGGGACAGTCTGACCTCCTCTGCTCCCATTTGAATGCCCTTTACTCCTTGTCTTGCCTAATTGTATTGCCTAGAGCTTCCAGCACTATGTTGAACAGTAATGATAACAGAGGACAGCCTTGTCTGGTTCCAGTTTGGAGAGGAAAAGCTTTCAGTTTTACTCCATTTAGTAAAACATTAGCTGTGAGTTTGTCATAGATAGCTTCGATCAGTTTTGGGAATGTGCCACTTATGCACATCTTCAGCGGTCTAATGAGAACAGGATGCTGGATTTTATCAAATGCTTTTTCTGCATCTATTGAGAGGATCATATAGTCTTTGGTTTTACTTCTGTTGATACAGTGAATAATATATATAGACTTGCATATATATATTTTTGAGATAGAGCCTCAAGCTGTCCCCCTGGGTAGAGTGCTGTAGCATCACAGCTCACAGCAACCTCCAACTCCTGGACTCATGCGAGTCTCCTGCCTCTGCCTCCCAAGTAGCAGGGACTACAGGCACCCGCCACAATGCCTGGCTATTTTTTGGTTGCAGCTGTCACTGTTCTTTGGCAGGCCTGGGCTGGATTCGAACCCGCCACCTTGGTTGTACATGGCTGGCGTCTTAGCCACTTGAGCCACAGGCACCTAGCCAAGACTTGCATATATTAAACCAGCCTTCCATCCCAGGGATGAAACCTACTTGATCATGATGTATGGTTCTTTTAATGATAAGGTGTAATTATCTATTAACTAACTATTGGCTAGTATTTTGTCGAGAACTTTACATCTATATTCATTAGTCAAATTGGTCTGAAATTCTCCTTTTGTAGTTGGGTCTCTCCTGGTTTTGGTATCAGGGTGATGTTTGCTTCATAGAATGTGTTGGGGGAAGATTCCTTCCTCCTCAGTTTTTTGGAGTGATTTCTGGAGTAAGGGAATAAATTCTTCCTTGACAGAATTTCAGTGCAAAGCCATCCGGACCAGGGCATTTGGGGGTTGGAAGTTTTGTTATTTCTCCTTCACCATTTCTGATTGAGGTCACTCGAGATTTAACTTTTTAATTTCTCGTTAGTCTGGCCAAAGTTTTATCCATTTTATTTACTTTTTCAAAAGACCAACTCCTTGTTTCATTAATTTTCTGAATGAGTCTTTTGTTATCTCTGATTTAATTTTGGATATTTATTTATTTCTGTGTAAGAATTTTTGATGGTATTTGGGAAATTTTCTTTTATTATGTTCTGAAGTATGGCTTCCATTCCCCTGTGGCCTTCTTCTTCCTCTTTTGGGATACCTATAATCTCGTTTCTTTGAACCCTTCTTTAAGTTCCATGATTCTTTCAGTGAACCTTCTGCTTTCTCTTTCTTCTCGTCTGCCTCTTTAACTATCTGAGATATCTCAAGAGCTTGACCTCTGAAATTCTTTCCTCTGTGTGTTCTAATCTATTATTGATACTTTCTCCTGTATCTTCAATTTCATTAATTGTGTCAGTTCCTTTAACTCTCCTATATCCTTTCTATATTTTTCATATCATTCATCTTTTATTTGATTCTATTTTTGGATATCCTTTTTATTATTTTCCACTTTTTCAGCAGGTTCCTTCATTGTTATCATCTGTATTCTAAATTCCATTTCTGTCACTTCTAACATTTCTTTATAGGGCATGCTCTGGTCTGCAGAAGAGCTGGAGTTCAGGTTGGCTTGCACAGACATAGTGAGGGGCTCAAGGGATAATCACACTGACAATATTGGCCACAGGTTCTGGTCCCATCACTTGCATTAGGCAGAGACTCAAAGGCAGGCAGAGGAGTGGAAAAACTTGATAGTGGAGAAAAGAAGGCTCAGTTGTGCCTTGGTTGGAAGCTCTTGGCACAGAGTCGCTGTAGGTGGCCAACTAGAAGCACAGCATCCCATGTGATTGGCAGTGGTGTATATTTAACTTTTTCCAATTTCTCCTAAGCTGGAAGTAGGGACAGAAATTAGAGAAGCTGTAATTTATAAATCAAATTTTGCCTATTTGGGGCTGATCATTACCTGCTTATCATTCTTTGACATCCTGGACTGGTCACTATAGGTTACAGTAGATGGCTTCCTGGGCTGGTTCTATTTTTATATGTAGTCTGGACTCTGTCCATTTGTACCTTCAGTCTCTCAGCACTTACTGTTTACCAGATGCAACTTAGATTTATTTTTTAGTTGGTCATTGCCTGTCTCACAGAGAAGGAAGTTGGGTGAGGTCAGGGGTCTTGTCTTGCTATTATCTCCTGCTTCTCAAACTCTTCCAGGCACAGGGTGGATGCCCAAGAAAAACGATTTGCATGAGAATAAGATGATTCAGTTAAGTTTCAGGATGGAAATCCTTTGAAGAAGCTTCAGCTTTACTCCTTTCACTCTCTTTTTGGCTGCCTTCTTTTATGGTATTTTGTACTAGGCTATCACCTGGGGAAACTTGGGGAAAGAGCCTACTTTGAGAATACAGGATTTTGGATTGAGAGGAAAACTCACATTTGTGTAGGAACCAGGGAGATAATTGAACGAACCAGCGTGGTAGAGTGGGATGAATCCAGTGAAGATTCTTTTTCTCTTGAAAGATGGTCACCTCCATTCAGAACTTAATGTGATTTTTAACACACCAGAAAACAGGCTTCCTATTTACATAAAACACAAGTTTTCGAAAGAAGCTGGCATCCTGGAGTTTTAAGTAAATTCTCCCAATATTTAAATGTTAGTCACTAATGAAATACTATTTATTTATGGGAAGGTGGATGGCAAAATGTGTCTGCAGCCTGCATTCAGTCCTTGGGTGCCAGACGTAGCCTGTGGTCTGGCTGTCTCCTCAGATCCTCTCTGGATGTTTCTTTGGGTCGCCTTTTTCCCTGTTTTTATTTACCTTCCCCAAGATCAACACTGAACAGATAGCCTAAGGAGAAGAAGGTCTTGAGTCCTTGAGCCCTAACCATTAGACACTGCACCCTGGATCTCAGCATTCCAGTTGCCATCTCAATGAATCCCTTTGTTAGGAGTCACCCTCCTGCTTTGAGGAGAGTGATTGCATGAGACGGTGTTAGCATCAGGCTAATTATAAGTGCAGTAGCAGGAGCCAGCTCCCTGATTAGAACAGAGATTCTGAAGCCAGATGAATTAATAGTGAGATGATGAGGAAAGGGAGAGACTCTGACAGCTCTCTTGTTTATGTTAAAAGAAGTTTTAGTTGCTTTTACTTTTAAAAAAGTTATTTTTCTAAACTTTAAATCACTGATTCTGCCTAGAGCAATTAACCTCATTTTCCCAGAGTATGACCCTTCAGAAAAATCCTTTCTTAAGCACCCATTTATTATAGTTTGCACAGGATTATAAGGTAAGGCTATTGGGTAATACAAATGAAAGAAGAAAGAGAGCAGGGAAGTTATTGGCTATCATCTTCACAGATATTGCTTTAAAGCCAAAAAAAAATTATAGTCAAAATAGATTTCTTTCCTTTCTAATTTCAAGAAAACACCAAAATGTAAACCATCTAGGTTGGTATTATTTAGGAAGCTATTATCCTTGGGTAAATCTAAGTACAACAAAAAGTTAGCCAGTATTTTCGGAAGTGGAGAGAAACAGTTCTAAGTTGCAGTTGTTAGGTTAGCATTTAGCCAAATTTCATGGTGGTAGCAAACTCCATATTTATTTGAAATTGCCCCAGCCCTGCTTGAGCTAATTAGAACTCACAGAGAATTACGTAGGTAATGGCAGGAATCATGGAAGTGTAAATATGCAATGTAATTAGCTTCTGCTCTTTTTGTGTATGTGATGCAATCTCAGAGCTCAGGGACTTGCAAAAGGTTTGGAACAATAGAAATCATTTATAGTCAAGCTGTTAGAGGAGTCTGTAATTATGATACGATATCTTGCCAACTTCTTGCATGCACAGAAGTAGAATGGAAATTGAGTAAATAAAACCCAGCAATTTTCTCCATTTTTCATAATTCTTTATGTCAATAACGTGTTTCTATATTCTTCCCCCTTTTTTCCTCAAAGAAGGTAGAAACTCGCTTGAAAATTTTACTTACTATGGAAGGACTTCATCTTCATGGGAATAAATTTGCTATCAGTTAATTGAAAGGTTTTCACTGTGTTACTGCAAATTGAAGAAAATTATTCAGCAATGCCCTCTGCCTATCATATGTAGATTTTTCTTGACTCTGCTTTCTGCTGTTTTCTAAGTTTATGCTATGAGAGATGCTTGAATTTTGTCATTTATTCCTTGATTTGTTTGGACTGTACCCAGGCTGAGGTGATCGCATGGGCATGCAACATGTATTGTTTCAATCTGATAGTCACATTTTTTAAAAAAGTCATACAATATAAACAATAAAATTCTTCTTAATAATTTAAATATTGAATTTGTATTCACTTACAATGATATGAAATGGTAAATAGTAAATATTTATTAATTAATATTAAGCAGTAGATATTAAGTAGTAAACACTGATGGACCAAGGCAGAAACTACAGAATAAAGGGGTTGTCTTGTTTTTATAAACAAAGGGTCCCAATTTTACATTTTGGCCCAGGCCCCATAAATTGACTCTGACTCTGTTCCTGGCTACGGAAAAATGAAATTCAGAGATTCATTTACACATTCAGCAGCAACACTGACTTCGTGTATACTACAGCAGTGCCGGGTATAGGAGATGCAAAAACTAAATGTGCTTACTTGGCCTTAGAATCTGATTGCTGGAGATATACCTGAAATAAATTCTTGGAGATGCTGGATCTTTGAGGATGGAATCCAAATCAGGGGGCAGAAGTGAATTCCCTCTTCATTTTTGATTTTGGGAGTTGGAGTTAGGAGGAAGTAAGAAAGAATGCTAATTCAGATTACATCAGGGTATATGAGTATTTAAGATACTGTATTATATTTAAATTTTGGTATATGTAGTAATATATTGGTGGGGAAAGCACTTAAAATCTACTCTTTTGGCAATTTTCAAGTATACAATATGTTGTGATTAATTATAGTCACCATTTTGTACAGTAGATTTGTACAAAATGACCTTAGCTATTACAAAAAGTACAGGTGAATGGTCAGAAGAAGAGGTACTCAGGAAAAGTGTGACGAGGTAGCTTCTGTGCCTTTCTTTGAGCACACCACCCTCCAGTACCTTCATGTGCTCAGCAACCTGGAATCTCTTTTCTTTTCTCTTTTCTTAAGAGTCTTGCTTGCGCTACAGTGCAGTGTGCAGTATTGAAACCACCCTTTACAAATCAATAACAGGGTGCAAGGTGAGAACTGGGGTAAGGGCCTAAAACTTTGTGAAGATCCAGACCTAGCTCAAAATAATGATAATAATCAGCTACTGTCCCCTCATTTACTTCGTAATTATTGTCCTCTGGTTTGCTTCTCCATAATTACTACTCTGGAGTCACCTAATTTGTGATTCTCAACTTTGTAGACACACCACTCTTGTGATACCTAAGGCTAGTTTTTTGGGTATCTACCAGGCCTTGCATTCTGAGGAACAGCTGACCTACCCAAAACAGTGGCTCATATAAAGACACTTTCTCAACTAGTCTTGTGACCCCCCCAAGAATCTCGTCATCAGTGAAGACATTTTCTACACCTCTATGGTTTTGCCCCAAATCTATCCAATTAGCAGACCCAATTTTCTAACTTTTTGCCACCAAACTGTCTTTAAAAACTTTTTATCCCAAATTTTTGAAATATTGGAAATTCCTCCTATCTCTCTGCACTTCGTGCTCTGTGGAATTAAACCCTTTCTCTGCTGCAACACCTGCTATCTCAGTGTATTGTCAATAAATGTGGTTGGACAGCAACAATCTTAACTCACTGCATTCTTCAACTCCAGGTGTTATGTGATCCTCCTGTTTCTACCACCTAAGTTTCTGGGACTACAGAAACTGCCGCCACATCTGCTAACTTTACTTTTTTTTATAGAGACAGTGTCTCCCTATATTGTCCAGGTTTGTTTCAAACTCCTGGTTTCAAGGGCGTCTCCCACTTTGACTCAAAAAGGGCTGGGATTGCAGGTGTGACCCACTGTGCCTGGCCTAGACGTTCTTTGCTAAGAATAACCCAAATAGAATTAGCTTTGCAGATTGGAGGCTGCTTTTTCATGCTCTGTGCCACCCTCAACAGGGATGTCCAGCAATTCCTTTTTCAAATCTGCGGTCATGACTGTAGCCAGTGTAACAACTAGGCTGAACCCCGTGTCCTCTGCTTCCAAATTCTGTTCGACTCCAGTACAACCTTTTGTTCCCCCTCAATCTTTAATTTGACAACTGCTCCTATTTTCTTATTGCTGACATTAAGAAATCAGGAAGTTTTATATTTCATAGAATTTGTAATTTTAGTTTTGGTTTATAAAAATCCTTATGTAAGGGTCCTTTTAAAGAGCAGATCCCATTTGTGCCTTTAAATTATAATTTATTTTATAAAAAATGACTTCTCCTTAATCACTACTGTCCTGACTAAGGAATCCCTGTACTCTGGAGCCAGCCATGTGGTATAGAGGCTTTGTAGTCAGGCCTGTGTAGAATCTGAGTTTGCCTTTGAGGAGCCATATAACTTTATTTATTTTTTTTTTTTTTTGAGACAGAGCCTCAAGCTATCCCCCTGGGTAGAGTGCCATGGCATCACAGCTCATAGCAACCTCCAATTCCTGGGCTCAAGCGAGTCTCCTGCCTCATCCTCCCAAGTAGCTGGGACTATAGGTGCCCGCCATAACACCCGGCCATTTTTTGGTTGCAGCCATCATTGTTGTTTGGCAGGCCCGGGCTGGGGATTCGAACCCGCCACCTTAGGTGTATGTGGCTGGCGCCCTAGCCGCTTGAGCCACAGGCGCCAAGCCATAACTTTATGACTGTAGT
>CAUYQV010069700.1:0-15156 GCA_963574575.1 Galagoides demidoff
GGACCACAGGCGCCCGCCACAACGCCCAGCCATTTTTTGGTTGCAGCCATCATTGTTGTTTGGCGGGCCCGGGCTGGGGATTCGAACCCGCCACCTTAGGTGTACGTGGCTGGTGCCTTAGCCAATTGAGCCACAGGCGCCAAGCCAACAACGGATACTTTTAATGAAAGAAACTTATAATCATTTCCGTGATGTCAGAGGAAGACTGCTTTTATAAATCAAAAGCAATGTCAGTAGGACTGGAGGAAAAAAATGACCAGGAACTTTGAAATGTGAAACCCCAGAATAGGCCTCTCTTTACACCTCAAACCACAAATTCCTACCTATTTTGTCTTCTACTGCTGTGTAATAAATTTCCCAAACCTCAGCAGTTTAAAAACCAGCACCTGTGCATTAGTTCACAATTCTGTGGGTCAGAAATCCTGGCCAGCTCAGCTGGGTCCCAGTCTAGGCGTCACAAGGTCAAACTCAAGGCGATGACTTAGGAGCTTTTATCTAGAGGCTGTGGTGAAGAATCCAGTCCAAAGTCCTTTCCCAGCTCCTTGGGGCTCCAGGTCTGAGCTCTCGTTTCCTTTACTGGTGAACCTCCCAGCTGTGAACCTCTCTCTCAGAAAAGAAGTTATAGTCGAAGATTCTGGATATTAGTCACCTGGAATTTGGGGGAGAGGGGCTATTTCTAGACATTTTTCCTAACACATGTGCTTTAGTCACGCCTTTCCTGGAAGTCACTAAAGGATAATGACCTTTCTGCCAGGCTATTAAAGTTAATGTAAAGTTTTTGCAAACAATAACTAGTATTATGCCCATACAAATCATACCACAAGTGTCTACTATGTTTGTACAATTCAGGGTTTCTAACCATTTCTATAAACAGAACACAGGGACTGGTGGGCTCTAATACCAGCTCTGTGGACTGGCACTCAGCCATGACACAACTCAAAAACAATCTAACCTGCAGACACCCAACCAGAATCAACTCAGGGAGTTCAGAGAACATCACAGAAATAGGGTCCAAGTGACCAAATTAGATTAATATAAACTTCTCTTTCCTCAATGCATAGAGTCATTATTATCTGAACAGTTACTGAATAACTGCCTCAAAGCTACCCTTTTCCCCTCTGTGTATGTTTTCAAAATATACAAGGAGAAATACCTTGGGTTAGGTACTGAATTGGACAGAGAGAATTTTCTTACGGTAAGCAAAATAACTAGAACAAAGAAACATCTAATGTATCGGAATTCAAATACAAATTTTTGGTTCTTCCACTCACTAGCAACCTATTGAAAATTCGAGCATATATAACACAGATGGAAATGGGAATAGTAACAGCTTATGTATTATATAAGAGCAACCAAAGGAAATCGTTCGGCTCATTCTTGTACCAAATAATAATAATTTAACACTCATTTTGTTTCTGCTCGTGCGTTCTGAGGAGGCATTTGAATTATTACAGAAAACTGTCACTGTCAGTCAAGTGTCTACGGCATCGCACCAAGTGCCTCTGAAACATTTTAAGATAAATTAAATAAAAACCTTCATGTGTAAAATTACTTTCGATAACCTGTTGAAAATTATTGCTCACTAAATCTTGATGACAATAGTTGAAACCAGTAGTTACCCTAGATCCTTAACATGACCTTTGGTAATTATCATTTTGAAAATTTTAAGTTATGGCTATTTTTTTTTCTCTTACGAATGTCTCAACTCTCTTATTTTCCTTCATTTTTGTCCAATTTAACCATTTTTATGGGAATAGCTCACCTGGACTTGTCTATATATTCAAAGAGCTTTGGCAAATAGAGCAGGGAAGGTCTAAGAGGTCTTCCACTGACTTCCATTAAAAACTCCAGTCAGGAACATGTTAGGACACCAACCCCTAAGTCCTACCACTCCCGTCCCCCTAATTCACCGTCTGAGGGACAGCGGCCCACTTTCTCGTTAATTCCTGTTTGGTCTTTTTCGTCCTCTCTTCCCTCCTTCCCTTCTCTTCTCTCCTTTCACCTTGCTCTGTTTCCCTCTTTCCTTTTTCCCCCTAATTTCTTCACTTTTCTTCCATACTCGTGGGAGGACATATCAGATTTTCCTTTTCTGGTTTGAAAGTTAGACTCTCAAATTATATCCTCCTCGGTTGCTCCCCCTGCAGTAAGTAAACACTTGTATTAATTTCTCTTCTGACTTACAAACATAATTTCATCCACCACCAGGACACGTATCTTAGCACATCCGTACCTCTGAGAGAGCCTCACGCCCTTTCTCCCAACTCTCTGCCCCATTTGTCTCCACATTACCACCTTTTAATCTTGGAGAATTTTTGGTCTAGTGGTTTCACATATACTTTTTCCCTTTTCTTCTTCCTTACATATAAAATAAGGTATCTTACCGATAGTTTTCACATCTATACTCCCCATGTTTTCTTGTGTTCTCCTGAATTTATTTCTCTCTTTTCTGGAGTCCAAAAAATTTTTTTTTAATTAATAGACTTTATTTTATAAACAGTCAATAGGTGACTGGGCTCAGCAGCTCACACCTGTAATCCTAACACTCTGGGAGGCCGAGGCAGGTGGATTGCCTGAGTTGACAGGTTCAAGGCCACTCTGCATGAGAGCAAGACCCCATCTCTAAAAATAGCTGAGCGTTGTGGCAGGTGCCTGTAGTCCCAGCTACTTGGGAGGCTGAGGCAAGAGAATCAGTTGAGCCCAAGAGTTGGAGGTTACGGTGAGCTATGATGCCTTGGCACTCTGCCAAGGGTGACAGTGTGAGACTCTGTCTCCAAAAAAAAAAAAAAGAAAGAAAGAAAGAGAGAAAGAAAAAGTCGATAGATTTATGGAAAAACAGAATCAGAGGACGGAGATTCCCCATCTACTCCTTCTCTACTTCCCCCCTCCCCAGTTTTCCCTCATTATTACACATCTCGCATTAGTGTGGTACATTTGTGACAGATAGCTGATGGGAAAACATCCATACATTACTATTAAGTCCACCATTCACTCTTTGTGTTGTATAGGTCTATGCCTTTAACAAATATACAATGTCATGTATTCACATAAGCATCATTCAGAATAGTTTCACCACTTGAAACCATCATCCCTGCCCCCCAAGCCTCCAAGCCCCAGGCAACCACGGATCTTCTGTTGCTAACATTCTGTCTTTTCCAGAATGTCACAGAGTTTCAATCACACAGCCAGCTGGTTCAGGCTGCCTTCTGTCACTCGGCAAGGTACAGTTTCCTCCACGTGTGGCTTCATACTCACTTGCTTTTGTCATGGAATAGGAGTCCACTGTAGGGACAGACCATCTTCCATGGAATTTAAAGCACATTTTCGGAAGTAAAACTAAAACTTTTTATTTTAATACTTAATTTTTTAAATTAAATCATAGCTGTGTTTAAAACCTCGAATAGCCAAGACATTACTCAAGAATAAAAACAAAGCAGAAGGACTTAAACTACCAGACCTCAGATTATACTATAAATCGATAGTGATTAAAACAGCATGGTACTGACACAAAAACAGAGAGGTAGATGTATGGAACAGAACAGAAAGCCAACAGATGAATCCAGCTACCTACCGTTACCTCACCTTTGACAAACCAATTAAAAACATTGAGTGGGGAAAAGATTCCCTATTTAACAAATGGTGCTGGGTGAACTGACTGGCAACCTGTAGAAGAATGAAATTGAACCCACACCTTTCACCATTAATTAAGATAGATTCTCACTGGATTAAAGATTTAAACTTAAGAAATGAAACTGTAAAAATACTAGAAGAAAGTATAGGGAAAACACTTGAAGAAATCTGCCTGAGAGAAAATTTTATGAGGAGGACCCCTTGGGCAATTGAAGCAACATCAAAAATATATTACTGGGACCTGATCAAACTAAAAAGCTTCTGCACAGCCAAGAACACAGTAAGTAAGGAGTAAGTAAGGCAAGCAGACAGCCCTCAGAATGGCAGAAGATATTTGCAGGTTATGTGTCCAATAAAGGTTTAATAACCAGAATCCACAGAGAACTCAAGCATATTAGCAAGAAAAGAATAAGTGATCCCATCTCAGGATGGGCAAGGGACTTGAAGAGAAACTTCTCTGAAGAAGATAGGTGCATGGCCTACAGATATATTAAAAAATGCTCATCATCCTTAATCATTAGAGAAATGTAAATCAAAACTACTTTGAGAAATCATCTAACTCCAATAAGACTAGCCCACATCACAAAATCCCAAAACCAGAGATGCTAGCATGGATGTGGAGAAAAGGGAACACTTCTACACTGCTGGTGGGAATACAAAATAATATGTTCCTTTTGGAAAGATGTTTGGAGAACACTTAGAGAACTAAAAATAGACCTGCCATTTGATCCTACAATTCCTCTACTAGGTATATATCCAGAAGACCAAAAGTCACACTACAACAAAGATATTTGTAACAGAATGTTTATTGGAGCCGAATTCATAATTGCTAAGTCATGGAAGAAGCCCAAGTGCCCATAAACCACAAATGGATCAATAAACTGTGGTGTATGTATATCATGGAATATTATACAACCTTTAAGAAAGATGGAGACTTTACCTCCTCCATGTTTACATGGATGGAGCTGGAACATATTCTTCTTAGCAAAGTATCTCAAGAATGGAAGAAAAAGTATCCAATGTACTCAGCCCTACTATGAAACTAATTTATAGCTTTCATATGAAAGCTATAACCCAATTATAGGCCAAGAATATGGGGAAAGGGGAGAGGGAGGGGAGGGAGGAGGATGGGTGGAGGGAGAGTGATCGTTGGGACCACACCTATGGTGCAGCTTATAAGGGTACATGTGAATCTTTCTAAATGTAGAATATAAATGTCTTAACATAATAACTAAGAAAATGCCATGAAGGCTATGTTAACCAGTTTGATAAAATATTTCAAATTGTATATAAAACCAGCACACTGTACCCCATGACTACATTAATGTACATAGCTACGATTTAATGAAAATAGAAAAATAATAATAAGGTCATGTTTAGGCTGTGACCACAAATATCCTAACCCTTGAGATAACAAAGTTGAGAATAACACAATGAAGAGCATGGAAAATATAAAGAAAAGAAGGAACTACTCAGAACTCAAGTGTGAGCAATTATTTCCTTAATATTCTTAAAGATAGTGCCCCTCATGCTCTATGAAGTAGGTCTACTGTGACGGAAGCTGAAATGATTGCTTAGGGACCACCAGACCATATCCAAATGGCTTCTTCACAGCTTGTACAATCTTGAGACCTGCACCAAGTGGCAACTAAGATAGTCATAAGTGGAAGGGAGTTCAAATTCAAACAGTCCTATGTGAATTCCCAGGGCTTTCTGTTAGATTTATAAGTTGCTTCTATTGTGAATCTATGCTCCAAGCAGCTAACCATACAGAATGTTCTGAAGTAGGCAACAATAGTGGGCCGAACAGTCACACATTTCTCAATGTAATGGCTCACTGCTGTTTTGCTCAGTACAGAAAACATACTCACAAAATTTGCATTTCTTATTTTTTCTGAGCTTAAAAATCACAGTAGTTCATCTCACTATTTATAGACTACTCTGTTACATTAACATTTTTATTTAGCTGAGGTAGATTGCCAGGGACCTCTAAGATTCTCCTAGGGACGAAGGGAGTGTCTTGCCTTGGTGCTGCCTTGAGTAATTGACTGACCTGGGAAGAAGGACAACACGTCCCATCTTGGTGCTACCCCACCTTGATCCTTCCCTGAGGAACTGCCAGACCAGGCATAATAAGATTTGGAAAGTGACCTAAAGTAACCTAAGGCTAATTATCATGCTCTTGTCCATCAAAATGGTTCCATGGTGATCTGAACCATGAGGAGTGCCCAATCTAGACAGTTTAAAACAGGACCTCAGACCATTACCAGAACCTTTTTTGTAATGACAAGGGGCCCATTCATTGTCTGTGGTGAATATATCTTCCTCTTGGTCTATAAACCAGTCTTTCTCTACCTCAATAAACTTTGTTTCACATTTGCCTTGCTTTTGGTGAGCTGGTCATTCTTTGGCCAGGAGCACATCATGAACTGAGAATATAGACAATTGCCTGACCCTGAAGTCTACTTCTAGACTTCTAGTCTAGTTGATATTCTATTGAACTGTTACTAAAGATGGGTCCCTGTCAACTATACTTTAATCTTCTAAGCAACAATATTTTTAGAATGACATCTCATGGTGGTAAACAGACCTCATGCAACAGACTCATTGATGATAATAATATCTAGTTTTTATGTTACCTGAACACAAGAAATCGTTGGGTATAGCTAATTACATAAAGTTATTAGTATGTCTATAGTGCAAATGTACCTATGTGTATGAATATTGCTGACAAGTTCTGGAGCAAGTGTATTCATATATGTCCCTAATCAATATGAGTACAATCCACATGAAGGGAAATAGATGATTTCAAAAATAATAACAAAATTTTTATAATTTATATATATGTATATATTCTTGAAGATTTTTTTCCACCTGTGATATTTTCCTTCTTATAATGATAATAATCCACACCTGGTAGGTTACTAATAAAAATACCTAGAGAGAAGTTACAAATACATATAATCACCCCTGTTGAAGTTAAGGGCAGAACTCACAGAAAGAATCAGCAAGCTTTGACATCCATAAGCTTTACCAGCTGGAAGGAGCCAAAACGAAAGTTATGAAGAGGAGAAAGCAATGTAAATCCAAGCTCCTGGTTCTAAGCAAGTGGAGGCTGAAGTATGAAGTCACATATCTTCATTCTCAATTTTAGAACTGAAAGGTAAGGTAAAGATCCTAGGTCAGGGTGCCAAGTTCAAACGCCTTCAGGAGCTGGGAGGATACCAGCAGTTCAAAGGTAAAAGTTGAAAATGGGTTCTTTGGGAAAATGGGAGCACATGCTTCTCCAAACAAACAATAATAACAAAAATAAAAACAAAAACACTGATCTGGATCAGAGCCAGCAGGTGAATCACCTGATTTCAAACCATGGTCAAGTACATCCACATCATAGAGGCTAACTAACATCCCCAAATCACACATCTAGCTGGGGGCAGAATTACACATTGCTTCAGTCATTGAGCAAACATCCGAGTAATTGCTGTGTATTGAAACTGCCAGGTATTAGACAAAAAGCACGCAATGCAAGACAAAATGACTTCTGTCCTCACAGGTTTCCAGGTTGGAGGGACAGACAGTTAACTAAAGAAGCACGGACAGAGAATCTGTGCCAAAATGAGGAATTTCACGTACTGTGAGAACACACTGCAGAAACACCCAGTGTAGGAGTGTGCAGAGGCACCAGCATGTATAAGAGAGGAACCAGACTGGAAATCCTCAACAGAAGAGGAGGCGGCAGGGCTCGTGGGGCAAGCACCAGGGGTTTGGTCATTTATTATTGTGTAAAGTTAATATATTCTTTTTCATACACTGGATTAATCCTCATGACTTTATCCATTTCTAATAAAGCCTTTCTACTGTAGTGTAATACCGTATGGTTCTGTAGGAAGCTATCGAGAGCTTTCTGTGGACAAAGCAGCACGTTAGAGACAGGGAACCCCGAATGAGAGTGACTAGTGACTCCCTTCTGACAGGGAGACAAGGTAACTACATCTTCTGTGTAGACGAGAAGGTCATACGCTAGTCTCCTGAAGCCACAGGTGACAGCATAACCCAAACTGCCAAAATGAGAAAGGAGAATAAATAAGACAGAATCTGACAAACCATGTCGGGAATAGTAACCAGAGCCTGCTTTTGTGAACCTCGGTATTAATTTTTCTATGAGCTATTATCTACTTCTAAGAGGAATTACTATAACTATTTTAAAAAGTCTTTCCTTCCTGGGATGGTGGCATCCTGTTTCTGCCCTCCCTGGCTGGGATTGCCATGCATCAAACATTAGTACACTTGGCAGCTTTTGAAATTAACTGAGAATCCTTTGATTCATTCATGTGATATTAATGTTTGGAATTCAAAGGAATCAAATAATAAAGATTGACAGAAGCAATCTCCTACTAGAAGGTAAAATTAATTAACTAATTAATTAATTTGTTTTTTTTGAGACAGAGTCTCACTTTGTTGCCCTTGGTATAGTGCCATGGCATCATAGCTCATAGCAACCTCAAACTCTTGGACTCAAGAGATCCTCATGCCTTAGACCTCCCAAGTAGCTGGGACTATAGGCACCTGCCACAACTCCTGGCTATTTTTAGAGACAGGGTCTTGCTCTGGCTTAGGATGGTCTCAAACTGGTGGAGCTCAGGTGATCCACCCTCTGCAGCCTCCCAAGTGCTGGGATTACAGGCTTGAGCCACTGCGCCCAGCCTAAAATTTACTTTTATAGGAGAAAAAAACAATAAAATAGAAATATATGAATGATCTGCATGCTTTCTGCTTCAGATGTGCATACCTAGTTCTCTTTGCATTCTAGGTTACATTTCATTTTGTCTGAAGTACTTAAACAGTAATAAAGAAAATCCATTTGAATTTGTGTTGGCCAATTTTCACAGATACGCTAATTCCCTAATATAACAATAACAACCTCTTCATATTCCATTTAGTCCTCACGATTCTGCCAGGTAGGTGCTATCATCATCCCTACTTCACAGAAGAGAATATTCAAACACAGAAAATATGATGTAATGTGTGTAAACTCATATAGCTAATAGGTGGTAGAGTCAGGATTAAACCCAGAAGTACAAGCCCAAGTACATTCATTTACATGTCCTTTACTAAATAACACTATCCCACAACTTGCTTTGGGTTTCCTGGTGATAATGCTTTGTGTTAGTATTCGAAGTGTTAGGCCTTAGTTAAAATATGTAAAAAGTAACTAGAAATATATTCTACCTTGGTGAAATTTCTATACAAGGTGAAAAAGAAAATGAGAGCACTCTATCTGCTCCTTCCCAAGTTCACTACCAGTGACTGCTAGGAAGTAAGTGACAGGTAACAAGTGCATTTTCTGAGGATCACCTCCAGAGAAAGGGTCCTTGCCAACTGGTGAAGATGGCCAGATACTGCAGCAAAAGGCAAAATTAGGCAAGATTAAGGGTTAAAACGTAAAATGACTCAATGAATATGCAGAAGTATTTTGGGCAGACTTTAGCCAGTGCTTTTTTTTTTTTAGCTATGACACCAAAAGCCCAGGTGACAAAAGATAACAATGGATAAACTGGACTTCATCAAAATTAAAAACTACTGTACTTCAAAGGATGGCATCAAGAAAGGGAAAAGACAATGCACAGAATGAGAAAAAATATTTGCAAATCATCTGTCTGAAAAGAGACATAAATTCAGATACATAAGTATCTGAAAGTATCTTTAAATACATATACAAAGAATAATGGAAAAATATTCAATTTAAAGATGGGCTAAGGATTTGAATAAACATTTCTCCAAAGACGATACGAAAGTGGTAAATAAGCACATGAAACGACGCTCAACATCATTCACAATTAGGGAAATCCCAAACCCCAATGAGATGTCACTTCACTGCCATTCCAATGAATAAACAAAAGAGACAGACAGTCATCTGTGTGGCCAAAGATGAGGAGGAACCGGAAGAAACCCTTCAACCTTGCTGGTGAGTTTATAAAATGGCACCAAACCGCTTTGGAAAACATTTTGGCAATTCCTCCTCAACAGACACAACATAGGGTCACGACATGACCCAGCAATTCCACTCCTAGGAAGACAAATGAAAAGGTATGGCCACACACAGTCTTGAATGTGAATGCTCATAGTAGCATTACTCATGCTAGGCAGAAAGTAGAAACCCAAATGCTCATGAACTGATGACTGGATAAAGAGAAGGTAGAATATCTATCTATGAGATGGAATACTATTGGACTGGGAAAGGAACGAAATGCTGACGCAGGCTACAGCATGGATGAATCCTGAAATATTATGCCGAGTGAAAGAAGTTAATCACGAAAGACCACAAGCATATGACATGCTTCCATTTGTACAAAACATCCGGAGTAGGCAAATCTATAGAGACAGAAAGGAGATGAGTAGATGCCTAGGGCTGGTGGGTTGGGGTGACGGAGCTGGGTGGTGACTCTAGGTGCAGGGCTTCTTGAGGGGGTGAAGAAAATGTTCTCAAGTTATAACTTTAAATGAGAAATTTTGTGGTATGAAAAATATATCTCAATAAAGGACTTTTAAAAAAAGGTAAGCAGGTTTCATCAAAAGTCAGTTCTTCAGAACAATCTCTCTAAATTGACTCATTCATTTTTTAGTTGATCTTTGTTATTTTTCCACGGAAAGTTAATTTGTTTGTGAAGGTCATGTTCAGGATACACTAGCATCCCCCAGAGTGGGAAAAGATGCCCTCATGTTCTCAGTCGTGGATCCACTGACAAAACCTTGCAATCTCGGCTCACCCAAGTCACTCCTGAGGAAGGCATAAGGGGCTGTCTGGAGAGTGCCCAGCCATGCGTGTCTTCATTTCTCATATTACATGGTGGTTACTTCCCAAAAAGCCCTGAGAAAGCCTCACTCCTGGTAGTAAGGTCAGGATTTAGCCCTGGTATCCTAAGTCTTAGTGTATGCTGAAGGCATCTATATCCCAAATAAGCCATAACATTTTCCCTATTCTGTCTGTACCAGGGCTCCCCGCAATACACTCTTTCCCGAATGTGGTAAATCTTTGGTTTCTTTAATTCTCACCTGAAACCAAATCCTCGACATGCTCTCAATCTGAGGAACACTGACACTCTCCTCATCTCTAATCATCCCTCTCCCAAAGAAGCTGGGCAGACAGGTGAGTCCCCAGCTGCTTCATGGGGTTTTCTTCAGAATGAGACAGGTCTCAAAGGACCATGCACACCATGACACAGCTCTGCCACGTGCCACCCTGGGCTCATCATCACCACTCAAAGATGCCTGCCAAATTCAGAAGAGTGGGAGGGCAAACGAGGGCTTAGACGAGGCTTCTTAAGGAAAAAAAAAAAAACTGCCTCATGGATAATTTAAAGTTGATTTCCAGTGTTAATACTATAGCATGTATTCATTAGATCTTTGTTGGCTTTTAACATCACCGATGATTCACAGAGTTTGCTCTCCAAGCTGCAGATCATGCAGTCTGCTGCTCTTCTCTTCAAGAAGCGCAAATATTTGAAGTTACTCAGAAAGGTGCTGAATGATTCTTGCCAAACTGGCAGCCTACAAAATTCTACTTCAGGTGTTCAGGAGGTATTAATTTTATGTGTGATGACATAAAAGTGTGTCATCTGGAAATCTTAAATATATTTTTGGCACAACTGGGTCATAAGGAAGGTAGAAAAATTATTCATTGCAAGCAATATAACCCTCAAAAAGTAGAACCAAGGCTAACAGGAATCTAGGCAAGCTGAAAGCCACAGAATGTTGTTATTCCATGAACACAGGAATATGGCAATGAAGGTACAGTATTAAGGAAGGGGCATACTTAAGGTAATTAATAACATTTACTTACTTTCATTTCTTCACCATGGCTTTCTCCAAGCCCATATGCAAAATTAAACTATCAATCACCTACTCTTAAGTGAAAACGAGGAGACTAATTCAGATATGTATGTAACGTTAAAAGAAAGACATCTGTAAGGAAATGTGGAATAACAAAAATTCTTCACCAAAATTTAAGGGAGCAGATATTTGGGACATAATATTTATCTTGAAAGAAAACAAAATTATTTCATTTTGGAGGGTAAGCTTCAACTATCAGTCAACACTTACCAAGAATCAGTGAACAAAAGGTTGTCTTTCTCCTCTCTCATCTTCCTCATTTCTATAGGATTCTTAGGGGACATCATCCCCTAACCCAGTGGTTCTCAACTTTCCTGATGCTGTGGCCCTTTATCTAGTTCCTGTGGATCACGACCCACAGGTTGAGAACTGCTGCTCTCATCCTTTTTCTCTCAGTAAAATCATTTTATACCTTCATTGCTTATAGTTTAAATGTATTATGACAATCTTTTCTCAATTAAGAGTGAAAATGTTACCAATGGAATACGATTGAACAACTTTAGTGTTACTATTGTGAGTTAAGTCTGCCTATATTTAAAATGCTCTTAGCTGGTTTTATATAACTTAAACTTAGGTAGTCATTCTTAATGAGATCTTGAGACTGATTTGGCTCCTGGAAATCAAGTGCTATAAACCATTCAAAAGAAGTTTAATTTGTTTAAATTAAGACTGACTCAATACTGCTTTTCTAAATACATCAGTTTCTTAACCTCTTGACAAACACTGGCAGGTTGAATAGACATTCTGCGCTGGTCAGCTACCAGGTTTCACCAAGTCTGGCCTCAATTCTACTAAAGCTTTCAGCTCTTTATAAATATTTTAATAGAAATGGGTTTTGAAGGTTTTTCTAAAAGTATTTCAAGATTCCTAAAGATGTTTTTTGGGAGGATTCCAAAATAAATACGACGATTAATGCATGTTAGTCCCACATACCTATCCTTTCCTTCTCCACCCTCATCCCCCCATCCACAAACAAAACCCTACCACATTCTGTCTTCCTGGTTTTATATTGACTTAAAACCAAGAGTCTTAACCTAGGATTCTTGCAGACTTCTAGAGGTCTGAAAAGCATCAAATTTGAAGGCAAAATTTTTAACATATTGTGTTTGTATATTTTTCTGGGAAGAGTGACTATGGCTTCCATCTGATTAATGTTTTTTTCTTCCATATGTTAAGAACCACTAGTCTGAGGAAATGAAAGAAGTTTTGCTGGAGGAAGAAAGGACTCAAGGAAAATTATTTCCTTGTAGGGGGCTTCTTGACCCTGGGGACACAATGCATCTTACCAGGAGGACAAATACTCTAAAAAATTTGGACCAACATAGGTACTGTCACTTTGGATGAACTTATCTTTAGTATTACCATAACACTGTCCACTTAAGATTTTTGTCAAATATATTTATATATAATAACACATGCAATTATTTCTAAAATACCTAGAAAATTAATCTAGTACCTTTAACTATTGAGTCTGTGCCAATCTCTTAAGTGTTAGGATGTAGTTTTCCGTACCAAGCCTTCAGGAAGACAAAGAAAGACACATTTAATTATAAGAAAATGGCTGTCATTGAGGGAGAGTTCATAAAACCACAGGAATGACTGGCTACGGGAGTGGTGTGATTCTATGTGGACCTCAGATAAAAGAACTAAATCATTTAGGACTTAGTCCTTGCTTCCCTATGAACGGTTATTTCCCTGTAACTGATACAAATTTCTCTGAGAGAAATACAAGATGTCAAAAGTATTTCTGACTGACCTACACTTAATTAGCAGCTACTCGAAGTCAGTCAGAAGAAGGAACCACGTCCACCCTTGCTATTTATAAAAAAGCAGTTAGAAAGATGAAAAATTAGACTTCTTTCCATATGGTATCATAGATTAAGAATTTGTGATGTTTTCTTAAATGTCTCCTTTAATGTAAACATAATTCTGTTAAGCATACTAGGCAGACAAAATTTTACCTATAGAAAAACAAATCTTCCATCTTGTTTAAATGGGCTCCTTCAGAAATACAATGGTATATTTCTCATAAAGCTTTGTGTTGTATATTAAGTGCTGTGATCCTAGAATTCTTACACTGATTTTTCATATAAACTCTTAATGCCATTGTACTATACATTTATATAAAATAAAAGCTCCCTCTAGTGGTTAAAGAAGCTTTATTTTATATTCGAAAGCTTCCCACACATTCGCCATTAGGTTTATATCAGCAATTCTCAAACTTTTTAGTCTCAGAAACTTTTGTTTATGTAGGTTATATTTGTTTCTATTAATGATATTAGAAATTGCAAGTGAAATTTTAATTCAAATGAAATCAAATTTCACATGAAATCCATTACATGTTTAGCATAAGTAACATTGCTATAAAAATATCTGTACTTTCCAAAACAAACAAAAAACAATTGTAAGAAGAGATACTGTTTTAGATTTTTGCAAAGATTTAACTTCTGGCTGAAAACGTGACAGCTGGAGTCTATCAATGCCTCAGTATTAGATTTGCGGCAATATGTTGAAATCAGGTTTTACACACATATGTAGTTGGAAAAGGAACGAATAATTTACTAGCCTTTTCAGATAATTGTGGGTATGTTTCTTTAATACTAGACCAAAACTTGACAAGTAATAGTTCCTTAAAGTCTAGTTGCAACACGGAATCTGAAATCAGATTAATGTACTCAGTTCCATTAAAATTCATTAGTCGGTCACTTTAAATGGAGCTCTTACTAAGCACACCTTTTATCAACACGCACTAGTCATTTGGAAAACACCGCACTGAGAGCTTCAGATATTCCAAATGTTGACACATTTCATCATCAAAAAATTACATTCATCAGTATCACCACCCATCTCATCAGCAAAGTCTTTACATATTGGGAAGCTGACACATTCACAGTGCATATTCAAGTTTTCTAATACTTTTATGTGAAAGCTTGAATTTTATCATTGAAAACAGTTTCTCCTTTTTCATAACAGTTTCTTTTTATTTATTTTTGAGAAAATGTACAGAAAATACCCAACTATGAATAGCAGTAGTTTGTCTGCCAGTTATTCTTTCAAGTCAGTGTGATAGTCTATGAAAAAGTGGCTAGTTCAGCTAGCAACTCAAACAATCCACATGAGCTCCCTCCCCTTAAGACCCCTGGCTCAAGGAGGCAGCAGAAGTATTTTATGCAAACTTTCCATTTCAACACATAGAATATTAAAAAGGCCATACTCAAAAGTTGAGATTGAATATGATTGATAATTTTTATTGCTTCATCAAGGACATTCTTTTTTTTTTAATTAAATGATAGCTGTGTACCTTAATGCAATTATGGGGTACAGTGTGGTATTTTAATATACAATTTGAAATATTTTCATCAAACTGATTAACATAGCCTTTATGTAATTTTCTTAGTTATTGTGTTAAGATGTATTCTACTGTTAGAAAGAATCACTTGTACCCTTGTAAGATAAACCATAAAAATATTTGAAATTAAAGAGAGGGATGGTTGTGCTACCTTGTGAATGTTACCTATTAAAACCCACTGAAGTGTGCTTGTGAATTTGACATCTGCCTTATATCTCAATAAAGTAGTTGTTTAAAAATAAAAAGTGGGAAGCTGCTTTGGAAGTAGTTGCACTCTGTAAGCAGTAGAT
>CAUYQV010069702.1:0-24615 GCA_963574575.1 Galagoides demidoff
AGTTTTATACAGTTTTATGCCTGGCAGGAGAGTGCCATGGCACCCTAGTAGGAGTAGGAGGTCCAGTTTTAGAGGGTCTCTCCCATAGGATAGAATGGGAGGACATTTGAACTAAACTAAAGAGCTTCTGCACAGCCAAGAGCACAGTAAGTAAAGCAAGCAGATAGCCCTCAGAATGGGAGAAGATATTTGCAGGTTATGTCTCTGACCAAGTTTTAATAACCAGAATCCACAGAGAACGCAAACATATTAATAAGAAAAGAACAAGTAATCCCATCTCAGGGTGGGCAAGGGACTTGAAGAGAAACTTCTCTGAAGAAGACAGAAGCATGGCCTACAGATACATGAAAAAATGCTTATCTCCTTAAGCATCAGAGAAATGCAACTCAAAACTACTTTGAGATATCATCTAACACCAGTAAGATTAGCCCATATTACAAAATCCCAAAACCAGAGGTGCTGGCATGGATGTGGAGAAAAGGGAACACTTCTACACTGCTGGTAGGAATGCAAACTAATACGTTCCTTTTAGAAAGACATCTGGAGAACACTTAGAGAACTAAAAATAGACCTGTCATTTGATCCTACAATTCCTCTACTAGGTATATATCCAAAAGACCAAAAATCACACTACAACAAAGATATTTGTATCAGAATGTTTATTGCAGCCCAGTTCATAATTGCTAGGTCATGGAAGAAGCCCAAGTACTCATTGACCCACGAATGGATCAATAAATTGTGGTATATGTAGACCATGGAATATTATGAAGCCTTAAAGAAAGATGGAGACTTTACCAGCTTCATGTTTAAATGGATGGAGCTAGAAAATATTCTTCTTAGCAAAGTATCTCAAGAATGGAAGAAAAAGTATCCAATGTACTCAGCCCTACTTTGAAACTAATTTATAGCTTTCATAGGAAAGCTATAACCTAATTATAGCCTTAGAATATGGGGAGAGGGGAGGGGGTGGATGGGTGGAGGGAGGGTTATTGGTGGGGTCATCTCTATGGTTTATCTTACAATGGTACAAGTGAATCTTTCTAAAAGCAGAGTATGAATGTCTTAACTCAATAACTAAGAAAATGACATGAAGGCTATGTTAACCAGTTTGATGAGAGTATTTAAAATTGCATATGAAAACATATCACTTCTTAGCAAAGTATCTCAAGAATGGAAGAAAAAGTATCCAATGTACTCAGCCCTATTATGAAACTAATTTATAGCTTTCATAGGAAAGCTATAACCTAATTATAGCCTAAGAATATGGGGAGAGAGGAGGGGAGTGGGGAGGGGGTGGATGGGTGGAGGGAGGGTGATTAAAGGGATTACCTCTATGGTTTATCTCACAAGGGTACAAGTGAATCTTTCTAAAAGTAGAATATAAACATCTTAACACAATAACTAAGAAAACGACATGAAAGCTAAGTTAACCAGTTTGATGAAAATAGTTCAAATTGTATATGAAAACACCACACTGTACCCCATGATTGCATTAATGTACACAGCTATGATTTCATTAAAAAAAAAAAAAAAAGAAAAGAAAAGAAAAAAGATTTAATAGACTGCTCAATACCTTAAAAGTACAGGTATCTTTTAAGTGTTAAACATAACAGATATGTGTACTACTTTAGTCTTAAACAATCCAGTGTATTTTACTGCACAATTAATCAACTTCCTTCATATGCTCAATGTTAAACAAACTCTGACTTTTTTTGCATTGACATAGAACCCATTTTAACAGTTATTCCACAAAGGCAAACATAAATGACAAAGTTATGCATAACAAAGTAGAGTTCATTGGTATTTATACTCATCAGTTTACCTCTTAACACATTTGTTTCTAGACCCAATTGTATCTCTATTAGTCCAATTTATTGTTTTCAGGATAAGTTTTCTTTTCTCAAAATTCAAGACTAGAAGAAATTCATTGTAGCTGAAAATAACACTTCTAGAAGATTAAAGTTAGCCTCTGGATCCTTTACAATAAAAGTTTTCCAAAAACTTTAAATACGAATAATGAGGAAAAAATAAATGTCCTAGTATATTTATTTACTAATTTACTCTGTGTTTAATTTGTTGAGTTTGCTAACTCTCCAAACTTTCAGGACAAGTATAAATCAGATTCCTTATTTACTAAATATGCAACATTTTTGTCTCCATTCATAATAATGATTTTTCAAATTCTGCTATTAGACTGCCACAAAAGTCATGTGAATTGCATTTTAATTTGGCATGGGCCCAGTATTTTCAAAATCCATTTCACTCACCTTAACAATGATCACTATTGCTAAAACTGAGAGTCATCTCAGTCATAAAAACTATTTCAGGCTATCAAATGAATCCTGGAAGAATGTCTCATTCTTTATTTCCAAGGCTATAAAAACACCATTCTATTTTCTTCACTGTTGTTATATGTCTGTTATGGTTTTAAACATCTTTTGTTGAATCTGAAATTATTTTATGTTGTCAAGTACGTCTGCCTGACAAGGTGTTAAGATTTCATTGTGAGAGATCAGTGAGAAAACACCTAACGTGCTTAATTCATCCCAATCAAAAACAAATAAACCTGGCGGCACTAGTGGCTCAAAGGAGTAGGAAGCTGGCCCCATGCCGGAGGTGGTGGGTTCAAACCCAGCCCCGTCCAAAAACTGCAAAAAAAACCCAAACAAATAAACCTGCATTCTATCACCTACTCTCAGGAAGAATGAATAAATTAGAAGACAAGTACTGGAATAAAAAAGTGACTTTCATGGCATGATCTGAGTATAGTATACAGTATAACCATCAACCTAAATATTTGTACCAAATCATCTTTGTGTTAAAATGGCATAAACTTCCAAGAGCTTTAAATAGTCTCACATGCTATATGAGTATTCACTATGTAAGGAATATATGCTACTATATTTTTAAAATGGATTTCTTTTTTTTTGCAGTTTTTTTTGGCCGGGGCTGGGTTTGAACCCTCCACCTCTGACATATGGGGCCAGTGCCTTACTCCTTTGAACCACAGGCACCACCCAAAAATGAATTTCTATAACAAATTTTTTTTTGTTATTTATCTTCATTAACAATAGCTCTCAACATGGATACCCTATTTCTTGAACTTTCTGTTAACTTTTATGAGAGCATAATGTTCTATAGGGCATGATGCTAAGACTCTAAACTTGTTTTTGATTAATGATCTAGTAGTATTCAGAATACATAAACAACTCTTATAACTTAAGAGTAAAAAGACAAATAACCCAATTTAAAAGTGGGCAAAGGATCTGAATAGACATTTCTCCAAAGAAAATATATAAATGGTCAATAAGCACTTGAAAGATGCTCCAAGCCATTAGGTAAATGCAAATCAAAACCTCAATGTAATACCACTTCATAACGAGGATGGCTATCACCAGATGACAGGTTATAAGTACTGTGCTAGAATAGTAAGAGGAAAGGATTAGGCCTGGCACAGTGACTCATGCCTGTAATCCTAGCACTCTGGGGGGCTGAGGCGGGTAGATTGCTTGAGCTTACGACTTTGAGACCAGCCTGAGCAAGAGTGAGACCCCATTTCTACTAAAAAAGAAAAATTGACACAAGAAGATCACTTGAGCCCAACAGTTAGAGGTTGCTGTGAGCTATGATGCCATGGCACTCTACCAATGGTAACCAAGTAAGACACTGTCTCCAAAAAAAAAAGAAAAGAAAAAGAAAAAAAGAGGAAAGGATTAATGCAAATGAACCCAACCTCAGAGTAAATACTAAAAGTTGTTTGTAAGATTTGTAAGATTGTCTGCATCTTACCAATTTTCAAATCGTCAGCCAGACTTTCTTTTGTAAGACTCAAAAGTTCACTTCCATCAATGTTATTCATCTTGAAAATACCAACAAGGTCTTTTAAGCCTTGGCTACAAAGCCATGCTGAGACATCTTCCTCTGACCAATCTTCAGTAAATTGCTTCAGTTGATCATCTGTGCTCCTTGCTTAAAAAACAAAAGGTTAAGTGAAATAACAAAAAAGTATTTCTTTAATAAATATTCTCTTAATTACAAAGTAAATGAAATTTCCTTAAATCTATTTTATTACTGTAACTGCCTTTTAAGAATTTCAGGCTCGGCGCCTGTGGCTCAAGCGGCTAAGGTGCCAGCCACGTACATCTAAGGTGGCGGGTTCGAATCCCCAGCCCGGGCCCATCAAACAATGATGGCTGCAACCAAAAAATGGCCGGGCATTGTGGCGGGCACCTGTAGTCCCAGCTACTTGGGAGGCTGAGGCAGGAGACTCGCTTGAGCCCAGGAGTTGGAGGTTGCTGTGAGCTGTGACGCCATGGCACTCTACCCAGGGGGATAGCTTGAGGCTCCGTCTCAAAAAAAAAAAAAAAAAAAAGAATTTCAAAAACTCACATATCACTATGTTGTTTAATACTATACTGAATACCACTCTTTTGGAAGTTCTTCCTTTTCACTCTACAAAAACAATTTTTCTTTACTATATAAAATTCATACAGGCAAATGTATTTTATTTGTACCATCATCCGCATATCAGCACCACTATTTGCTTAGTTTTGACAGTGATAAAAATAAAACTAAATTATGTGGCAATACTGCTTGGTGAGGCCAAAAATAAAACGAACAAAATACAAGTGTAACTTCTATTCTGTACTCAAGCAATATTTATCTGAAAAGATAGTATGAATGATAAATATACAGCTTACAAAAAGCAAGGAAGGTGTGAGACACATAGTTTGGACCCCAAAGCATCTACCTGCAGCTTTAATGTATGGCAACTACTTTGATACTGGCTTCTCTAAAATAATTTAAGATTAAATCTGAATGTACACTTTATAAGAGAAAAGCCATATGAATAACCCATCAAAGACTTACTGTGTTTCTGGTTTAATGGTGTGTGGGGTTGAGGGAGTTGAAGATGACACCCTTACTAACCTTGGCAGAGCGTCTCCACATCAAACTGCCAGACGTTCACTGTTTTGTCCATCGAACCAGTAGCAAGTAAAAGAATATTGGGTGCAAAGGCACAAGTTGTGACATACCTGGTTAATAAAAACAGCTGTTATGCATCTTCTGACTAATTTTTTAACTATATTAATACAAAGTGAGGTTAAGTTCAGACCTGGTGTGCTGAGTCAACCTGTGAAGTATAGTCCCAGTAATCTGAAAAACAATAAGAAAAAGCCTTATATTTCCTCAGGCAGGAGTAAAGTTACTGATAAAGACTTACAAATAGGGATACACTGGTATGCGCTCTAATATTCTCATTATAAATACTACTATGTATATAGCAATATTATAATATCACTAGTGACATATTATAAATAAATACTACCAGTGTAAGTTGAAACTTTAGATAGAGAGTGGCACATGTAACAACTGGTATTATCAGGTACTTATTTCACTCTCAATTAACCAGCATTGCTGTCTACCAACCACCTTCTTAGAAATACTTAGTAGAGCCTTGGTATTTGCTGACCTGTTTAAATTTATTAACAGTAATTTAGACATCTACTATATTAAATAATTTTTATTTTTGTTGTCACATCTGACTTGTACACATTGCAGGATCAGTGAGATTAGAAATCACTCAGATTTTGAGGACACTTAGGTGGCCATCCAAAATTTAGGTGTATTCAGTGAGACTCATACACATATTTTATGAAGAAAATTTAAGGTTAAAACTATTTTTGTGGCTGTAAAATCTCAAGAAAAGTTCATGAGTGATAATGATCTACTTCACCTACCTTGAGTCTTCTTTCCCATCTCCTGCCAGAACTCTTAATGACGTGAACTTCCATGTGGAAGGCTAGTGTAGGTTACTTGCTTGGCCCACTACACTAGGACAATTTCTATCTCCATTTATTTGTTAGCACAGCTACAGTCTGAACTCACTCAACACTGATTTCTTAGAGAAAATTTTATCAAATACACCTTTGTTATATGTAAAACATTTCTTTTTCTGAAGACGCAACTTAGCCAAAACGCCTATTTTCCCACACCCATGATAGCCTATTCATATGCTACTCTCTCAAGTCCAGCCAGGATTCTAAGGAAGGTAAGTACTTTCCACTATTCTCTCCAAAAACCCTGGGGTAAACATTCATTCTTTGCTCTTATGGAAGCCTGGTGTAAAAAGTTTAATAATTGATTGAAAGTGAATTTTTTTTTATATTTGTGCTCTTTAAATATGTGTTTTCTATGATCTACTTCATAGAAAATCCATCCTGGCTCGGTGCCTGTAGCACAATGGTTACAGCGCTGGCCACATGCACAGAGGCTGGTGGGTTCAAACCAGGCCCGGCTTAGCAACAATGCAACTGCAGCAAAAAAATAGCTGGACGTTGGGGCAGGCACCTGTAGTCCCGGCTACTTGGGAGGCAGAGGCAAGAGAATTGCTTAAGCCCAAGAGTTTGAGGTTGCTGTGAGCTGTGAGGCCATGGCACTCTACCAAGGGTAACAAATAGAAACTCAGTCTCAAAAAAAAAAAAAAAAAAAGAAAGAAAGAAATGAAATTCCATCCAACTTGAAATCATTACGAAGGCCAGGTCTGGTGACTTATGCCTGTAATCTTAGCACTTTGGGAGGCTGAGGCAGGAGATCACTTAAACCCAAAAGTTCTAGATCAGCCTGGGCAACAGCAAGATACCATTGCTACAAAAATTTCAAAGAGAAAAAATCAGCCAGGAGTGGTGGTGCAGGCCTAGACTCCTAGATGCTTGTGAGGCTGAGAGAGGAGGGTCACTTGAGTCCATGAGTTGGAGGTTGCAGTGAGCTCTGATAATGCCACTGCACTTTAGCCCAGGCAACAGACTGAGACCTTGTCTCCAATAATAATAATAATATAAACATTTAAGAGCTTGTCATTTGTCTCAGAACAAATACATTACCTGAATAACTATTTTAGCATTTATGGAAATGTATATATTTGGGAGGCATACTAAATACAAGAAGTATATACTTTTTCTATCATGCCCATTAAACTTGGAGTCTAATAACATGACTTACACAGATCACACTTAAGATTTTAATATACTTACAGTATCATATACTATAACTGACTTATCCACTGATCTTTAAAAGAAAAAAGAAACTAGGTGAAAAGTTCTGTAAGAATAAAGCACAACATTTTATGTAATTAGTATTTTTAAATCATTTTAGTAACTTTTCAAGAAAAGGCTGAAATATTGACATTTAGAACACCCTCTTTTGGTTTAGTTTATATATATATATATGTGAACTTTATTCAAAAAACTGCATGCCATATATAAAATTTATCAGAAAAATATAAACTTTATTAAAACAATAACATATGCTATTTATACTATAAAGACATAAATAGAACAAGAATCTGTGATATATAAATAAGTCACAATTCCATATCAAGTTAGTAACTCAAAGAGAAAAACCATTACAAGGAAAAGCTATTACTTGCTACTTGGTTCTGTTTCAGATAGCATTGTTCTTTACTATTGATATGGCTACACCTTAACTACTAATCAGTGTATATATGTTTTATCACAACACATTTTTGCAGGGTTTTTTTGGCCAGGGCCAGGTTTTGAACCCACCACCTCCAGTATATGGGGCCAGCACCCTACTCCTTGAGCCACAGGCGCTGCCCCATGACACATTTTTGAACACTATAGTTCTAGAACTTGATATTGACTACATGGTTTCTTTTAATGCTACAAAACTAAAAGTAATCATCTGGGGTTATTCTAACAGGGAAAAAGATAATCATATAAAGAAAATACAATATTATAACAAAATACGTAATTAAAAACAAGAGACAGATATATTTCTATTACAGATATGCTTTCCCCTTCTTAGAAACAGACTTAGAAACAGTCTTTATGCCTCATGATATACCCTGCAAGGCTAGACAACATATCAGCAGTACAAGTGGTATGTGTGTTACTCTCCAAGAGCAGTATTATTTGTACTTACTATAAAAAAACTGATTGTAGCCTGGCCGTAGGATTCATATCTATTAGAAGGCTTAAAATTCCGTGGTCAGCAAAGTAGCCTACCCAATGTTAATGATGGATATTGACTATGGAATCTTTGCCATGAGTTCAAAATAAAAATTATACTTTAAAAATTAAAATATAAAATAAAATATAATAACAGCTTGGCACCTATAGCTCAGCAGCTAGGGTGCTGGCTACATACACTGGAGCTGGCGGGTTCAAACCCAGCCCGGGCCCGCGCCTGTACTGGGCTACTTGGGAGGCTGAAACAAGAGAATTGCTTAAGCCCAAGAGTTTGAGGTTCTGTGACCTGTGATACCACAGCACTCTACCAAGGGCGACATAGTGAGACTCTGTCTCAAAAAAAGAAAATAAATAAAATAAAATAAAATAAAATACAATAGTAAAAGATACAAATAAAAATACAGAATAACATCTATTTATGTAGCATTTACACTGTATTATTATAAGTAATATAGAAATCATATAAAGCATATGGGAGGATAGGAGCAGGTGATATGCAAATAGTACATCATTTTACATAAGAGATTTGAACATCCACGGGTTTTGGTATCCTTAGAGGGTCGTTGGCCCAATCCCCTACACATACCAAGGGATGACTGTAATACATATTCTGGATATCAAAAAGGTTTTGACTTTAAATGTGAAATTCCATCTAAAGCAGTGAGAAATAATACTAGCAACTAATATTACTTGAGTATGTATATGCAAGATGCAAGTTTTAGATACTTTTATTTAGTCCTAAATTCTTTAAGGTACAGGTTATTATTTATAGAATATCTAAAATTCTTAGGAAAAATTCTATTACTTTTAAACATCCTAGGAGAAAAAGGGTAATGTTAGTGTCAGCAAGATGGCAGAATGGAACTGTCCAGTGATTGTCGCTTGACAGAAACATCAATTTGAATAACTATCCATACTCAAAAGTACCTTCATAAGAGGTAAGGAAGTCAGGTCTCTAACTATAGCAATATGGCTGGGAGTCAGGAGTTACATGAAAAATTACTTTTAAAGATTTTATGAAGACAAAAGGAAAACTGGTCAACTAAAACTAATAGATTTTCTTAAAAATAAGTGAACTGGTCACTGGGTGAACTGGCTTTTGTTTAACTGACCTAGATCCCAGTTCTACTTAAGCCTAGCTCTTCTAAAGGGTGATTGCCTTTGGAGATCCCTGGAGCCCAACTATGCTAAATTTACATAGAAAATTATCTGTCTGGTACCCATTACACGTGTATAATCCTTCTTGGTGTCAAAACAAAACAAAACAAAACAATAAAACTAAAAGGAAATTCTACCATCTGAGACCACCACCAGATGGAATTAAAATTAATCCTTGATGTATCACTTGAGAAGAGGGTCATTATTAGCGATATTTTAAGCACTGTATTGGGAAGACAGTAAATAGGATAACAAGCCAGAGTCCACATACGAGAACAGCAAGGAGTAGGGCTCAAAGTGTAGACAGAAGCAAAAGTGCAAAGCACCCTCAGTGCCTGCCCGAGGAATCCCATCTCACAGGCCACAGACAGCCAACATGAGGGGAATGAAAAAGGTTCACCTGCTGATGAATAAATAGGAATAAATTTGAGACGCAAAAGCCCAAACATGAAGAAACTATTAGGTATCCCCTGGATCCAAGCAAGACGAATGGAGATTATGAAGAGAGACCTACAAACTTTTGGAGATAGATAGGATTTTAAATTCACCTCCTACTGCCTCCAAAAGGATTTAAGACTCACTTCCTACTGTCTCTAATTATACTAATATTGATTCAAAGAAAGACACAATAGGATTTGATAACTCAACAGATATTGAGGGAGGAAAATTCGGATTAGGGATTAATTTTCAATTTTGAAATCTGAGTTTGAGAGACTAAGAGAATAACAGCCCACTAAAATTTGTATAAAATACTTTGAAACTACTGAAACAATATAGAACCTCCAAATATTTCCTAAATTGAAGTTGAACCAACACCAAAATTCCAGTTGTGTGGTGCCCTGGTTAGACACTCTCTGCCTCTGTGGCGCTTCCCTCGACTCTTCAGTATACACATTCCACCACAGTCTACCCTGTTACCTTCTATGTGACTCCCCTTCTAGGTGGGTACACTAGTATTCAACCCTTTTCATACCCTATTCCTATGGTTTTATGATACCCTAAACCTGCCGACCCCCAACCCTGGGCCAACCAGTACCTGTATGTGGCCTATTAGGAAGTAGTTGCTCCCCATCACCTCCTAAACTCCACCTCCTGCCCCTCCCTTATGCCCCCCCCACCCCTGGGTCCCTGGAAAACTGTCTTCCATGAAACTGGTCCCTGTCACCAAAAAGGTTGTGGACCACTGTTCCAAACCACAGCTCTGCTCACTATAGAATATAAGAGAAACACATCACTTATATCTAGATAGCTGCTGGACAATAGCAACAGCACATAAAGTTAGGTACTTGATATGAGGAAGCATATAACCCCAGACTCCAGGAGATCCGTGAGACACGCAGTGACACGGTGCCGCCACCCATGTCAGAAACCACATGAAGCCTTTTATTTCAAACTATCTTTGTACAATGTCAAAATACACACACACACAGAAAGACAACCCCAAACACCCTGATCAGATTAAATTACCAACAATTATTTCTTGAGGTCAAGTATGTTCCTAAGGCTTACAAACTTATTTTACACTTCAGCATTTTTACTTTAAATGTATTTATGTGACTTCTCATTCTGAAAGGGTTTACAGTCTCTTGCAAAGATCTAGCAGAAATAAGATAAAAATCCCATAAAGAATCTCAAGAGGAAGAGAAGATAAAGATGGGGTGGAAGAGAGAAATGAAAGTTAAGATTAGTACCCAAAGCACATGTCACAAGATCCAGGCCACTTTGGTAAAGGAGGGCTGCACGTTTGTTTCTGAGCTTCTCCAATAGCCAAGCAACAAAGGCAATATGATCAGCTACACAACTTAAGATAGAAACACAAACCTAGTCTTAGAAAACGACACTGAGATCTGACAGAACTGTCTCCCCGAGGTGTTTATAGAGAGGATGCTATGGAACACAAAGTCCTCAACAACTCTTCCTGGAGAGAACAGCGAGTTTCCAAGAGTTGTTTTGTAAGGCCCCTCAGTAGAAGCCAATGGCTAAAAGCCCAATTCAGAAAAAGCAGAAATCAGAAAAAGAGGGGCTAAAATGATATGTTATAAATTCCCTGATGTTCTGGATTACATAAAAATATGTGTTATAGATTATATATAAATTTAATAAATACATAAATTATATCCCAAACATAAGTAAATGGCTTACCCTCATTTTTCTTAAAGTTCATAATCTTATGAGGAAAATGCTATTATTTCTTCATTTTATAACTCAGAAAATAAAGTTGAGAGAAGACCCAGAACCAGAACTGGTCAAGGTTGCACAGCTGGCCAGCAGCAGAGCTAATACTAAAACTCTATTCTCTGTAACCCTAAAACCCACGTTTCTATATTTTGCACTGGCTGGAATATCTTCCCCCATGAACATATTAAAACTGCTTCATGGCTTGGCGCCTATGGCTCAAGTGACTAAGGCGCCAGCCACATACACCTGAGCTGGCGAGTTTGACCTGTTCCAGCCCAGGCCCACCAAACAATAATCACTGCTACAACCAAAAAAAAAAAAAAAAAAGCCAGGCGTTGTGGCTGGTGCCTGTGGTCCCAGCTACTTGGAAGATGGAGGCAGGAGAATTGCTTGAGCCCAGGAGTTGGAGGTTGCTGTAAGCTGTGATGCCACAGCACTCTACCTAAGGCAACAGCTTGAGGCTCTGTCTCAAAAAAAATAAAATAAAATAAAATAAACTGCTTCATGACAGGTACATACTAATAGTTTGAGCCTAAAAACTTAGAAAGCAGATAGCATGCCTATTCAAATTTCACTAAAGCTGTCATAAGACATCTTATTTCAAGCAACAGAGTATGTGACAACCCTCCATGACGAACAAATTGCAACTTGTCCTTTCAAGTTACTAAATGAACTTGTTCAATTCTTGGCAATATTGTAGAAAGAGAAGGGGGGGGAAAGATGATTTGGATTTGGTAAACATGATTTTAAACCTTCTGCGAGTCATTACTGAGCAAGAGAGGTTGTTCATTAAGGCCACTCCTGAGTCATGACAATAAAACCTTCATGCATTTACAAAACAGGTAAAATATAAACAAGTGTCCCGCATCTTGCCGGGGAGAGAGGGAACACTCTATCAGTTTATCTGTCCTGTATTGCTCTCTGACTGGTTTTCAACTCAAGAGGAAGAAAAGAAGGCGCTAGTTATTAAGCTTTTACAACTCTTAACAATCATGGGCATTTTAAGACCTGGTTTCCAAGGAATCCAAACTACAAAGAATTTATGGAAAAGAGGTAACTTCTATCTGAATTATAAAGACCCTTTTTTTTTCCACCATTGCATTTTTATTACCTCCATGTTTTGAAGCAATTCATGACCAGCATAGTGCTCTGAGGATATTTTTTTACAACAAATGAAAGCATTTAAGAAAAAGGCACATGTTCCTTGACTAGGTAAGATATCTGCAAAGCCCCTGCTTGAGGCCTGTCTCCTTCCCTTTTGAGAAGCAGCCCCTATAGTGAGTGACCCATACTAGTACCCTAGAAACATTCAGCAAAATGACCTAATCTCCCTGCTCCCCTCTCCCCACTTCCCCAGCAGCTGGGATGAAGGCAACATACTCCTCATGGGTCATTTGATCTTGAGGTCCTTCAAGGCTGACTCCAAGCTCTTCACATCCCAGATGCTCATACAACCATCCATGCCAGTGGTGCAGAATTGTGAGCACTTGGCCTTGCCCCCACTGAGCACCGAGATCTGGCTGACACCGTTCTTGTGCAGTGAGTGGAGGCCAGCACCTGAGGACTCGCCACACTCCGAGCTTGCTTTCTTGTCTAGTTTCTGGAAGCGTTCATGGGCCATCAAGCCCTGCTGCGAGCTCTGCTTGGGCATGTCCAGCCGCTCACTGAAGCTCAGCGTCCCTGCTGTGCCATCGTAGGTAAAGAGCACCGGGAAGCAGTTGTGGCCCGCTGCCACCAGGCTGTTTTCTGTGATGAAGGTCAGTGCCAGCAGCAGCAGCGTTTCAGAGGCCAGGGTTGCAACAGTCATCTTCTTGTCAGCCTCAGCCAGGCACACAGTGCTGTCATGACTAACTCAGGCCACATGGCTCCCTCTGGCTGAGAAGCAGACGCCATGCACCCAGCCAGAGCTACTGCTGGATTCATCTTAGAGCCCCAGGGTGTGGGTGCCAGCCTCTCCTCCACCTCCTTGATGTAGGCTGAGAAGATCTGGCACTTGAAGTCACAGGAGCCTGCAGCCAGGAGCATGTTGTTGGGGTGCCAGTCCAGGCTGAGAACAGTGGAGTGAATGGGCTTTTTGATGTGCTTGCACACCCACCAGTCATTCTCCTGCTCAGAACAACAGATAACATGGGAGCACTGCCCACAGCGGGCAGCCCGGTTAATCCGCAGGATGACCAGGGTAGGCTTCCATGTGCGGCCCTTCAGTGTCCACACGTAGGCGTTGTGATCTGTGCCGCAGGTTGTGATGCGGTTACTCTCAGGAGCCCAGGTGATGCCTGTCACCTGCCCATTGTGCTCCTTGAGCTCATGCACCTTGGTCCACTTGGTCCCACTCTTCTCATAGATGTGCACCTCATGGTTGTTTGGGCAGATGGCAATTTGGGTGCGGTCCTTGTTCCAGGTGTGGCAGCTGATGGGCTCCACCAGGAAGCTGTGGTAGACCATGGCCACTTGGCTCCTGCAGGATTTTCAGGATCTTCGGCCGTGGACTCTGGGCAGTTGACGCGACTAACTGGTTCTGACTGACTCTTCTTGTTTGAATAGAAGACCCATACATATAGTGCCCATTTTATCCGCTTGGATCAAGACAAGTAGGGTCAAATAAAAGAAAAATTCTGCTGAGGGAGCAGAGGAAAGTTATCAGAGATGTGGAGAAAGATGAAGGAAAAAAACCTCCCATGTGCTCTGCTACATGACGTGAGATGCCGTCACAGCTCTGGGGCCAGTGGAATTTGAGCAGACATGAAAACCAGGTGAATTCTGCCCTGCCAAACACTGAAAAGATCCTAAAAGATGTAAGACAGTGCCACTCTTCTATTTTTGATTTTTCCTTTCTTTTGCAGTTTTTGGCCAGGGCTGGGTTTGAACCCACCACCTCCGGTATGTGGGGCCAGCGCCCTACTCCTTGAGCCACAGGCGCTGCCTGATTTTTCCTTTTAAGAAAGTTAATATGCAGTAAGTTTATTTTTTAAAATTAATCTTAAAATACATTAGTATTTTCTCAGTTTTATTTTGTAATATTTATAAATAGTGATAGATATAATCCACATACACAGAGACTCTTCACAGTCCTCAATAACTTTTTTTTTTTTTTTTTGAGACAGAGTCTCACTATGTTGCCCTGGGTAGAGCGCCACAGTGGTAAGTAAATAAAAGGCATTTTATTTATTTTATTTTTTTGAGACACTTTGTCACCCTGGGTAGATTGCCGTGGCATGGTAGCTCACAGCAACCTCAAACTCTTAAGCGCAAGCAATCCTCTTGCCTCAGCCTCCCAAGTAGCTAGAACTACAGGGGCCCACCAGAATGCTCAGCTATTTTTTGTTGCAGCTGTCATTGTTGTTTAGCTGGCCTGGGCCAGGTTCAAACCCACCAGCCTCAGTGTATATGGCTGGCACTGTAACCACTGTGCTATGGGCATTGAGCCAAAATTAAGTTTTTTGTTTCCTCAGTAACTTTTAATCATGTTAAGGGATTTTCTTACTTTTTTAAAATAACTGACAAGTTCAAAGTGTTAAGGAATCTTAAGACCAAAAAGTGAGATCCACTGACCTACATGATGAGTTCCTTCCTTCCTCATCAGCACCCATCATCAACAGCCAGGCCTAGCAAGTCAGAAGTGCTTTAAACATTTCTGTAGTTTTCTGAATTTACCATATAAAGTTAAAACAAGTTCTAACAACATCCTAGGTCTTCTATCATCTTTACAACCTATTTTTCTGGCTTTCTTTCCCTTTATTCCCTTTTATGTTTATCACACATTTTAATCTACTCAAGAATTTCCCGCCTCTTGGAGTGCCTTTTCTGTCCTCCAGTCTTCCCATATCTGCATATAAACTCTATGCTGCCATGTACACGGCCACACCATCTACTATGCACTTTCCCTCTGATGTACATTTGCACTCTGTTGCTCACTTTTCCTAGCTAGCTATTTATATCCACATATGTATATCCGTATTTTATCCTACTCACTTTTTTCCCCACTGTCACGCTCTTTCGCATATGTACCCCATCTATCTTGCCAGTGACTTCAGTGGACTCCATTCATTAACTAATTAATGTGCTCTTATCTATCCACTCACTAAGTATGGTTTAAACATGTCTGTCAATTCATCTAAAAAACTAAGTGTTTATATTTCACCAAGTTACATTGCCAGCTCATTCAATTGCCTGTATGTTTATTCAAATAAACTAAAAATATTCACAAAAGTATTGGAATCTGAACTCCAGCAACACTGAATATCCAAAAGCACTTAACAATGTGACCTTCCATCTATCCAGAATCATTAGGAAACAATATACTCCAGTTAACATAATACAATGTAGTTACCTAAGAGTCACATATACACAAACTAACAAAGAATTACAATGCTATAAAATGAACAACACAAAATAATACTGAGTATCACTTAACTCTTCTTCCATGGTTTAGAAACTAAGGATATGTCAGGATCTTGCAGTGTTACTACTTTATCACCCTGTGTATCAACTACCAGGAAAGAGACTAAAAATGCCTTCAAGAGCACAGTGTCTTATCCTTCCATACTTCCTCTGTATTGCAACTGGCAGACAGCTTGGCACATAAGACCATAAATACTTGTGGAATCTCATATAATCATTTTGTCAATTAACTTATCTCCCTAAAACAAGAGGAGGAAATTCAATTTGATTTGCTTGAATTTTCCACTGATTTAAACTCTAGGTCAAAGAGAATTATATAAATGCTTTCTGATGATAAACAATATCAATCTTTTGAGATGAAAGAGCCACATTTAAACAGCAGCAACATAACTAATTATTTGGCTGTTTGACAAGAATCAGAGCATATGGAGGAAAGAACCATCAGGCTATTAGTCCAGACGTTTCAAGCAGAGGTCAGGAGCCTAAAGGTCTTGGCCGGAGTGAAAGCTGCTGTGAAGAGCCCTCAACGTGGAGGGGCTGGAAAGCTATGGCCTGAGAGATCAGATAGGACAGTTTTAGAAAATCTAGTGGCAAGAAGGAGAAAACACACAAAAGTATCAAATGAAAAGTGAATCACACTATTGTGTCCCAAACCAATGACACATAGAATTAAGCTTTGAAAAATAAAAGCCAAGATTGAAAAGCTCAATAGAGAACTTGGAAATCATAAAAGGTGGCAGTGGACTTGAAAAAGACAGCCAAATAGAAATTCTAATACCAAAACACAAGCAAAATTACGAACTCAATGCCTAAGTTTAATAACACAGCTAAAGAGAAAGTAAAGTGGACACCATTCAGAATAAAGCACCAGAAACAGAAGAAAACAAAAACAGAGTAAACATATAAAAGTGAAAATAAGAGGCAAAGCTTAGAGTGAGAAGGTATAACTTGTATTTAATTGGAGTCCCAGAATTAGAGGAGGAAAGGGACAGAGGCAATATTTAAAGAGATAATGAATAAAAATGTCCCCAAACTGATAGAACATCACTTCACAGATTTAAGAAGCTCAGTGAGGCTCGGCGCCCATAGCTCAGTGATTAGTGTGCCTGCCACATACATGGGGTCTGGTGGGTTCAAACCCAGCCCAGGCCTGCTAAACAACACAGACAACTGCAGTGGAAAAGTAGCTGGGCACTATGGTGCGCACCTGTAGTCCCAGCTACTTGGGAGGCTGAGGCAAGAGAATCACTTGGGCCCAAGAGTTTGAGGTTGCTGTGAGACACCATGGCACTCTACTGAGGGTGACAAAGTGAGACTCTGTCTTAAAAAAAAAAAAGAAAGAAAGAAAGAAAAGAAACTCATATGTAAGTACATAAAAGTATCAAAGTAGGTACCTTATAAGGTAACCACAAATAGAAAATTTCATGAGCAACCAGAGGAAAAAAATATGAATTACATCCAAAGGAACAACAGTTAGAATGAAACTACCTTCTTTACAGCAGTTCACAAAAACAGTATGTTGTGTTAGCTGGGCACTGTGGCTCACTGTGTTCATCCTAAGACTCTGGGAGGCTGAGGCAGGTGGATTGCTTGAGCTCAGGAGTTTGACACCAGCCTGAACAAGAACGAGACTCTATCTCTACTAAAAATAGAAAAACTGAGGTGAGAGGATTACTTGAGCCCAAGAGCTTGAGGTTGCTGTGAGCTATGATGCCACAGCAGTCTACTAAGGGCACTAAGAGTAAATGAAACTGTCTTAAAAAAAAAAAAAAAGTGTGTGTTTGTTCCAACAAAGCAAAAGTGATTTAACATTTGAAAAATCAATGTAATCCACCCTACTAACAGAGGGGAAAAAATATCTCAGAAGATGCCGGAAAGGCCAAGCACAAAAAAGCACAATGGTTCATGCCTATAATCCTAGCACTCTCGGAGGCCAAGCAGGAGGGTCACTTGAGCTCAGGAGTTTGACACCAGCCTGACCCAGGGGGAAACTCCCATCTGTACTAAAAAAATTAAGAAAACTAGCTGGGTGTTGTGGTGGGCAGCCGAGCTACTCAGAGGCTAAAGCAGGTGGTTTGCTTGAACCCAAGAGTTTAAGGTTGCTGTGAGCTAGGCTGATGCCAAAGCACTCTAACTTGAGCAACAGAGACTTTCTCAAAAAAAAAAAGAAAAAAAAAAGATGCAGAAGAAATCATCCAATGAAATACAACAAACACTCTTTCATGATTAAAATACAACAAAAAAACTCTCACAAATTAGAAGGAAAAGAGACCTAATAAAGCTTATCTCCCTAAACCTACAATGATGATATTTAATAATGAAAGCTTTCCTTCTGCAATGAAGAACCAAATAATGAGGCCCATTATCAAGTTTCCATTATCCTGGTAGTATTAGCCAATTCAGTAAGGCATAAAAGATATCAAAGGTATAAGGATTTTAAAAGGGACAAAAGCACCATTATCCACAAATGATATGATTTTATACATGGAAAATCTAAAATAAGAAACTAGGTGAATCCATTTTCTTTCCACATGTATATCCTTATATTGGCCACATCTTTTATAATTACAACAATAAAAAAAATTAAGTGCCTAGAAACAAGTCTACTAAGAGATGAACAAGACCTCTACGTAGAATTACTGGAATTAAAAAACAAATGCAGAAATAATGCCGTATTCACAGAATAAAAGACCCAGTATCATAAAGATGTCAACTCTCCCCCAATTTATCAGACTCTACAAATCCCAATCAAAATCCAAAGAGGTCTGTGTGTGTGAAGTTAAGAGTTGGGGCAACCAGACAGGTGATTCTAAAACTTGTAACAAAGTGTCAAGGGCCAAGAATAGCCAAAATACCTATAAAACCTTGGAAATACAGATGGTATTAGAGCAAGGACAGATAAACAGAAACACAGAACAGAGCAACAGGCTGAGAAACAGACCCACATGTGTATGGTCAGCGATTTCTGACAAAGGAGCCTAACAAAATGGTGAAGAAAAGTTGTTCTTTTCAATAAATGGTGCTAGGACAAGTGGATAGCCATAAGGAAAGAAATGAAACTGGATTCCTACTTCATGTCAGACAGGCTCGTCAATTTGTAAAAGGCAAAACGATGAAGGTGTTAGAAGATCATATAGGAAAATATCTTCATGACCTCAGTACAAAGAAACATGCAAACATTGTAACTAATCATTTGTACCCTCATAATAACCTGAAATAAAAAACAAACAAACGGGGGGAAAGCAACATACAGAAACTGAGAACATCAAAATTATAAACTGTGCAAAGGCAATTCCATGGAGCAAGAAAAGATATTTGCAACTCATATAACCAACAAATGGTTCAAATACAAAAATTCAAATACAAGCAACAACAATCAATAGAAAAAGATTACCCATAAGAAAAATGGGCAGGAGACATGAACAGGCACTTCACATGAGAGAAAATACCTGCGGACAATAAACTTCTAATAAGGTTTCAACCTCTCAGTTAGGGAAACACAAATTAGAACCACAATAAGGTAACATTGCATACCCAGAATGGCTACAAATTAAAAGATCCACAATACCAAGTACAGGCTAGGATACAAAACAGCACTGCTACAGGAAGGAGTATTAATTGTTCCACCTTTTGGAACAATTTGATGTTATCTGCCAAAGTTGAAAATAGAAATATTCTGTGACCCAGAAACACCATTCCTGGGTACTGATCCTTCAGAAATGCATAAATATGTGCACCAGGAGATGTGCTATTTTCATAGAATTTAATGCTCCTTTACCGGAAACAATCTGTGCTCGCATATCAACATTAAAATGGATATTATGGTATATCCATGCAATGGATTACACAGCAGTGAAAACTAACAAACCACATACAGTAATATGAATTAAGGTCACAAGTGTAATGTTGGGTAAAGGAAGCCAGACACAAAATAATTCATACTGTACAATTACAGTCAGTTTAAAAGTAAAAAGCACTACTGCATATGACACTCGCTCGAGGTATTATCATGAGAGGGGAACTTGGAAAGGAGGGAAGGGGTTCCAGAGCAGGACCAGTAACATTCCATTTTGACCTGAAGAGTGGTTACATCATAACAATTCATCAAGCTGTTCTTTTATGCTTTATGTACTTTTCTGTTTATCTGTTCTATTTCATATCGAAATGGCTTAAGAAAATTAAACTAAATAGCTTACCCCGAAACTAGCATCTGTCCATCATGGGAAAAAGCACAAGCCAGAACAGGAGCAGAGTGCCCACTCAGTGCACTTTTATATTTTAATTCAAAACCTGCAAATAACAAGGTAGAAAATTAGCAAGCTGACTACGCTTAGAATTTTTTTTTTTTTTTTTGAGACAGAAGCCTCAAGCTGTCCCCCTGGGTGGAGTGTCATGGCATCACAGCTCACAGCAACCTCCAACTCCCGGGCTCAAGCAAGTCTCCGGCCTCAGCCTCCCAAGTAGCTGGGACCACAGGCGCCCGCCACAATTATTGAATAAATAAGTGGAATTAGTGGGAGGATTTGGGGGAAATTTTTGTTTCTTTGTTTGTTGTTTTGGAGATGGAGTCTCTCTCTGTCACCTGGGTAGAGCACAGTTTCCTATTATAGCTCACTGAAACTTGCAACTCCAGGGCTCAAGTGATTCTCCTGCCTTAGCCTCCCAGGTAGCTGGGACTATAGCCATGCACCACTATGCCCAGCTAATTTTCCTATTTTTTTGTACAGACAGAGGCCTCGCTCTGGCTCAGATTGGGCTCACACTCCTGGTATCAAGCAATCCTCCTGCCTCAGTCTCCTAGGGTGCAAGGATTACGGACATGAGCCACCAAGCCCAGCTGAAAATTGTTCACTGAAAAATAAATTCTAGGCTCGGTGCCTATGGCTCAAGTGGCTAAGGCGCCAGCCATGTACACCCAAGGTGGTGGGTTTGAATCCAGCCTGGGCCCACCAAACAACAATGACGGCTGCAACCAAAAAATAGCCGGGCGTTGTGGTAAGCACCTGTAGTCCCAGCTACTCCCAGCTACTCAGGAGACTGAGGCAAGAGAATTGCCTAAGCCCAGGAATTGGAGGCTGCTGTGAGCTGTGATGTCAAAGCACTCTACGGAGGGCAATAATGTGAGACTCTGTCTCTACAAAAAAAAAAAAAATTAATAAAATAATAATAGTAATTTATATATCTTATAATTCCAATACATCTTTATAACACTCCTACAAAGTATGATCACTAAAATTCTTGTTATACTTTCTAGAACTACTGAAAATAAATATCATAACTATTTTTTTTTTTTTTGGTAGAGAGTCTCACATTATTGCCCTTGGTAGAGTACGGTGACATCACAGCTCACAGCAACCTCCAACTCCTGGGATTAGGCCAGGCATCCTGAAACTACGGCCCATGGGCCACATGCAGCCCACCTAGGACATTTATCCAGCCCACCACGTGTTTTTGATGCTGCTGCCTGTCCTGCTTAGCAGCCGACTGGTCCTAGGGCCTGCAGTCTGGCCCTCCAATGGTCAATGGTCTGAGGGACAGTGAACTGGCCCCCTGTTTAAAGAGTTTGAGGACCCCTGGCTTAGGAGATTCTCTTGCCTCAACCTCCCAAGTAGCTGGGACTATAGGTGCCCGCCACAACACCCAGCTATTTTTTGGTTGCAGTTCAGCAGGGGTGGAGTTTGAAACCGCCACCCTCAGTATATGGGGCCGACACCCTACTCACTGAGCCACAGGGGTTGCCCTATCATAAGTATTTTTAAGTTAATCCCTATTAAAGCAGCAGGGTGGCTCAACGTAGTCACCTGAGAGCAAGTAAAGTTTTAGCAAGGAAGGAAAAGTTTTTTTTAACAACCTGCATAGCAGGCCAGGCCCTAGCCTTAGTGACCTCAGGCACTGTGGGAAGTGCAGTTCTGGGTTTTACACACAAACTTGAGGAGTATCAGCGCTTCTCAGAAATCTCTCAGGGTCTTAATTAACTCTGTTCTCAAAACAGCCCACCTGCAATGTCTTGGAAACAAACCACCAACAAGGTCTTAATAAAAACCTACATGCATGATCTTAATCACTTCATCCCCCAAATAGCCCAGGTCAGCCTGAACTAGACCCATCCAAAATAACCTAACTGCATCTGCCCTCTGCCCTGCTCATATCCAGTTAGCTACCTAACAAATGGAAGGAATTCAATATAGTTTGGTGACAACCAATAAAAGCAATTATTAAGAAGTTGGGATGGGGAGTGCACAAAAAAACTCCTAGAACTGATAAATGAATTTAGTAAAATGCAGGATACAAAAATCAATATAGAAAAATAGCATTTCTACACAGGAACAACAAACTAGCTGAAAAGGAAATCAAGGCAGCCAATCCCATTTACAATAGCTATAAAAAAAAAATTCTAGCAATTAATTCAGTCATGGAAGTAAAAGACCTCTGGGAGGAAAAAACAACAAAACATTGATGAAAGAAATCAAAGAGGATAAAATGAAAAGACATCCCGTGCTCATGGATCAGAAGAATTAAATGACAATACTACCAAAAGAAATCTATAGATTCCATGTAATCCCTATCAAAATACCATCATGAAAGTTTTGAGATACACAAATATCAAAAAAGGTAAAATCGACATGGACACAAACAAAGGAAGCCCTCCCGGCAGCACTGATAAGCCTAGCAAGTTGACACTTGCACATGTGAATCAGAAAGGCGGCTGGCTGCCTACTGTTTCTTGGCAGTGATATAATGACACGGTTTGTCTCAAAACTTCTGTTGTGACCCATGTATTGCACTATCAGACCTCAAAATGTATGTAACAAAGCTATGGCAGCCAAAATAGCATGGTACTGGCATAAAAACAGACACATAAATAAAAGGAATAGAACAGATAATCCAGAAATTAATCCACATAACTACAGTCAAATGATTTTTGACAAAGATACCAAGAAGACTCACTCGGGAAAGGACAGTCCCTTCAACAAATGGTGCTGGGGAAACTGGATATCCACATGCAGAATAAAGCTAGAGTCCCACCTCATCCTATACAAAATTCAACTGAAAATGATCACAGACCTGAAGTGAACTACTAGAAAACAGAGAAAAATTCAACTAGGGGAGGAATAGGGAAGAGGAGGGAGGAAGAAGAGAAGGGAGAAGAGGTGAGAAAGAGGAAGGAGGAGGAGGAGGGAACAGGTTTAGTAAGCTCTCACCTAAGGGTACAATGTAGGAGTATATGGCACACCTCTTGGGTAAAAACTTGGACGTTACCTAACAAATGCAAACAATGTAACCTAATCATTTGTACCCATATGTTAATCTGAAATAAATAACTAAATAAACAAAGCACTTAAAAAAATAAGACCCTCAGAATGACAGAAAAATAAAACAGAGGAAATGCTTCATTGATCTCAGAAAAGATTTTATGGTGAAGACCTCAAGAGCATAGACAGTAAAATAAAAAATTAACAAGTGGGCTCGGTGCCTATAGCTCAAGTGGCTAGGGCGCCAGGCACAAACACCGGAGCTGGTGGGTTCGAACCCAGCCCGGGCCTGCCGAACACCAATGACAACTACAGCCAAAAAATAGCCAGGTGTTGTGGCGGGTACCTATAGTCCCAACTACTTGGGAGGCTGAGGCAAGAGTATCGCTTAAGCCCAAGAGTTTGAGGTTGCTGTGAGCTGTGATGCTACAGCACTCTACCCAGGGTGACAGCTTGAGACTCTGTCTCAAAAAAAAAAAAGGTGGGATTCAATCAAATTGAAAAGCACTGCACAGCAAAAAAAAAAAAAAGTGAAAACACAAACTACAGAATGAGAAAGTATGTGCAAGGTATTCATCTGATTGAGCATTAATATCCGTAATATAAGGAACTCAAACATCTCAGAAGTAAAAAACAAATCCAATATCCAATTAAAAATGGGCAAATAATTTCGAGAGACATTATTGGCCAACATATAGATGGCCAATAAATAAGTGAAAAAATTCTAAACATCACCAATCATCAAAGAAATGCAAATCAAAACCACCATGAGGTAAGGTATGATTGCAAACTACAATAAATCCTCAAAGAACTAAAAGTTGACTTTCCAGAAAAAACTTCTGCTATCTACCCATGAGAACAAAAATCATTTTGCCACAAAGACATTTGCACCAGAACGTTTACTGCAGCCCAATTCATAATTGCCAAGTCATGAAAGCAACCCAAATGGCCATCGACCCATGAATGGATTGACAAATCGTGGCACATGTATACCATGGAATACTATTCAGCCATAAAAAGATAGAGACTTTACATCTTTTATGTTTACCTGGATGGAGCTGGAACATATTCTTCTTAGTAAAGTATCTCAAGACTGGAGAAAAAAGTATCCCATGTACTCAATACTATTATGAAACTAATATATAAACACACAGTCATACAAATGATAAAACACAAATAGAGTCTAGCAAGAGTGAGGGAAGAGGAGTGAGGGGAGGGGAATGAGGTAGGGCATTTGGTGGGATCTCATCTAATGTGCAAAATGTAAGGGTATATTTCAAAATAACTAAGAGTAAATTTTAAATGTCTTACCATAAAAAATAAGTGAGCTGATGGATATGCTAATCATTTTAAGCATTCCACATTGTATATTAAATCATCACATTGCACCCCATTAATGTATAGTTAAGATTTTAATTAAAAATTAAATTTCTAGCCACATACACCTAAGGTGGCGGGTTCGAATCCCCAGCCCCGGCCCGCCAAACAGCAACGATGGCTGCAACCAAAAAATGGCCAGGCGTTGTGGCGGGCGCCTGTGGTCCCAGCTACTTGGGAGGCGGAGGCAGGAGACTCGCTTAAGCCCAGGAGTTGGAGGGTGCTATGAGCTGTGATGCCATAGCACTCTACCCAGG
>CAUYQV010069703.1:0-12344 GCA_963574575.1 Galagoides demidoff
TTAGAGCTCTGTCACAATCTGCCACCCAGATATAGGTCTCTTTTGGCTCCATGAGAAACAGGCTTTCTTGCCGTGCCCTCCGCTCCCCGCCATGGTCCTTTAGGACTCTCACCACATTGCTGGTAATGGCTGCAAGCACTCGGCACTCTGTTTTTTGAGTCAGTGTTGGAGATCTCAGCCTGGGTGACCACCACCGGCTGAGTACCGCCATTCCGATACACTCTTTGCAATTGCAGCCACTTTATATGATTGCAGCAGAAATCGCCAAAGCTGCCCATGACTGGGCCTGGTGGAGCCTCCTAAGAGAACTTAAACTACAGGGAGCCTTGCAGGAGGTTTCCCCGCTTTGTCACCTTGCCGGCGGACAGTGCCAGGTTCCCTACTTAAAAGCACAAAAGGCCAGATACTTCCAATTGCAGCCTCCCCGCTGCGGCCGCAACTGGATCTTGCGGATCAGACGCGCCCACGCAGGCCCTGGACCGGGAGTCCGGAGCAGTGCTTGGATTGCAAAACGTGTGGGCGGGATTAGAAGTGCTCCCGGGATTAGAAGCAGCCGCCGGGAGACTCCAAACTCGGTTCTGCAGCATTGGCACAGTCCAACCGGCTCTCACCCGCCCGCTTCCTGCTGGGGGGCAGGGTGTCTGCTGGGTATGGCGGACCCTGCTTCCCAGCTCGGGCGGGGGCGCTGGTCACCTCACCGCACCGGCTTCCGGGACAGGTCAGACGCTGTTCCCGGGGCCTGTCTCCTCCAGTGACATCCACATGGCCTCCAGGTGGCGTTAGGTCTGGAAGGGCCCAGGCTGTGCGGAGACCTGCAGGTGCTGTCCGCGTGGAGCTGCTGGGGAAGGGCGGCTGGACAGCTCCAGGTTCCACAGTCCACAGAGCGTCCCGGGGCCAGCCTTGCCTCCCAGTCTGCCCCAGACGCCTGCCAGCTTTCTCTGCACAGGGCCCTGAGGCCTTCAGCACGTCACCTGGTGCTTTCCCCCTGGCCTGGGCTCCCCTACCCGAGGGCTGTTGAATTTTATCTTAGGGTTTTGCATCAAAGTGGGACAAGTATTAATTCTTTGATCCTTTGAATGCTTGTTAGAATTCAGCAGTGAAGCCATCGGTTCCTGGGCTTTTCTTTGCTGGGAGACTTTTTATTATTGTTTCTGACTTGGTATTTGTTATTGGTTTATTCAGTTTGCATTTCTTCTTGGCTCAGTCTTGGTAGGTTGTACATGTCTGGGAATTTACCCATTTCGTCTTGGTTTTCCGTCTGTTGGTATATTATTGCTCAGCTACTCTCCAGTGATCCTTTGGGTTTCTGTTGCATCAGTTGTAATGTCTCCTTTTTCATTTCTGATTTATTTGAATTTTATTTCTCTCTTTTTTAAATCTTTGCCTGGCTAAAGGTTTGTCAGTTTTGTTTATCTTTTCAAAAAAATCAACCTTTTATTTTGTTGGTCTTTTATTTTTTTTTCTGTTTCAATTTTATTTATTTATTTCTGCTCTGACCTTTATTATTTCTTTTCTTCCATTAATTTGGGGTTTGGTTTGCTCCTGTGTTTCTAGTGTTTGGGATGCATTGTTGTTTATTTGAAACTTTTCTACTCTTTTCCAGTAGGCACTTATTGGTATAAACTTTCCTTTTATTACTGCTTTTGCTTTATTCCATAGGTTTTATTATGTTGTGTTTTTATTTTCATTTATTTTGAAAAAACTATTCACCAGAAAATATCTAAACCACCAGGCACATAGTTATGGTATATATAAACTTACATAAATTGAAAATTACAGAATTACAAAAAGAATGAATTTGTTAATCCATAATCTACTACAGTGCTTTCCCACCCCCCCTTTAATCTTATGGCACACTTAAATTATGTTGATTAAAAAAGAGTAAAGAAAAAAGAATATACTTACTGTGCTTTGAACTTTCAGAAATAATTTAATTAATGACCTTTAACAATTTTCATGGCACACCTAAAATCCATGGGAAACCTGTTGAAAATCACTGACCTAGTGGAAGATTTTAATATACCTCCATCACTAAGTCAGTAGAGAGGGAAAAATTGGAAAGTACACAATTTATTGGAAAACTCAATCAGCTTGGGCAAATAGACATACACATTATATCCAAAACTTAAAGGGCATACATTGTCTTAAAGAAACATGAAGCGTTTATGAAAATGAATAAATTAATAGGTGGTATCAGTTAGATACGATATTCAGTTAGAAGGTAGCAAACATACCATCAAAAAGAAATGCATTAGGTTGCATTCCCATCAGCAGTGGGAATTGTTCCCTTCTCTCCACATCCATACCAACATCTGTAATTTTGGGATTTTGTTATGTGGGCTAATCTTACTGGAGTTAGAGGACATCTCAAAGTGGTTTTGATTTGCATTTCTCTGATGATTAAAGATGATGAGCATTTTGCATGTGCTTGTAGGCCCTGTACCTGTCTTCTTCAGAGAAGTTTCTGTTCAAGTCTCAAATGTACACAATACTATTATGAAACCAATATATAATCACCTACACTTTCATATGAATGATAAAACAAAACTATAGTCCAGAAAGAAAGAAGGAAGAAGAAGGAGAGAGGAGGGGGGAAGTTGGGAGGAGGGAGAGTATTTGGTGAGACCTACCTCATCTATTGTGCATAATGCAAAGGGGACATTTTAAAACTATCAAGAGTAGAATATAAATGTCTTACCACAAAAAATAAGTAAGTGAGGTGTTGGTTATGTTAACATGTTTGATATAAGCTTTCCATATTGTATATGAAATTAGCACAAGGTACCCCATAAATGCATTAATGTACACAGTTATGATTTAATAAAAAATTAAAATAAAATGAAAAAAGAAATGCATACTTTGGATTTAACTATTTAGGTTATTTTTAATCATGTAAGGAGAATTCTAGCAATAAGCAGACCAGAGCTGACGCAGCCAATCAGGGGCTTTTGAAGAATTCAAGTCATTGGGATTGTTTCACAAGAAAGAGTGAAATCAGGCACAGTGGCACATCAGTAATCCTAACACTCTGGCAGCCCAAGGCAGGTGGATCATTTGAGCTCAGGAGTGTGAGACCAACTTAAGCAAGAACGACACCCTTCTCTACTAAAAATAGGAAAACTAGTTGGGTGTTGTAGCAGGCGCCTATAGTCCATTGTGATAGTCAGTGTGTAGAACAGGTCAAAATATTTCCTGTACAGCTGGTCTTACTGTGGCAAACTTCCTCAATGTTTGCATATCAGTAAAAGATTTGATTTCCCCACCAATTTTAAAGCTTAGCTTATCACATTTAGAATTCTGGGCTGGAAATTGTTTTAAGTAGATTTAAGGTAGATGACTATTGTCTTCTGGCTTGAAAAGTTTCATTAGAGAAGTCTGCAGTCACCCTGATGGATTTGCCCCTGTAGGTCAACTGGTGCTTACTCCTGGCAGCTTGCAGAATATTTTCTTTTGTCTTGACTTTGGACAGGTTCATCACAGTGTGTTTTAGAGAAGCTCTATTTGAGTTGAGGAGACCAGGGGTCTGATATGCCTCTGAAAGGAGTGTGTCAGAATCTTTGGTGATATTTGGGAAATTTTCATTTGTAATATTGTCTAGAATGGCTTCCATTTCTCCAGGGCATCCTTCTTCCCCTTCTGGGATACCTATAATTCATATGTTTGAGTACTTCATAAAGTCCCATAATTCTGTCAGTGAACGTTTCACTTTCTTTCTCTTCTTTTCTGCTTCTTTAACTATCTGAGTTATCTCAAGAGCTTTGTCCTCTACCTCTGAGATTCTTTCTTCTGCATGGTCTAAACTGGTTATTGATACTTTCTACTGCATCTTTAAATTCCCTGATTGACTGCTTCAGTTCCTTCAGCTTTGCTATATCCTTTCTATATTCTTCATATCATTCATCTCTTATTTGATTCTGTTTTTGGATTTCCTCTTGGTTATTTTCCACTTTCTCAGCAATTTCCTTCATTGTTTTCATCATCTGTATTTTAAATTCCCCTTCTGTAATTTCTAACATTTCTTTATAGGTGGAATCCTATGTAGTAGCTACCCCATGGTCCCTTGGAAGGGTGTGGGGTGTTGCTTTATTCTGGTTTTTCATGTTGCCAGGATTTTTCTCCTGTTTCTTCCTCATGAATGTTTTCTTTTATCTATTTCCTTGCCCTAATTTCCTTTTACTTTCTCTTGCTATTTAAGTTACTGTGCCTCTGACCTAAGGTGGTTTTTTTTTTTTTTTGAGACAGAGTCTATGTTGCCCTCAGTAGAGTGCCATGGTGTCACCCCTCACAGCAACCTCAAACTCTTGGGCTTAAACAATTCCTTGCCTCAGCCTCCCAAGTATCTGGAACAATAAGTGCCTGCCACAATGCCTGGCTATCTTTTTGGTTGTAGCTATCATTGTTTGGCAGGCTGGGGCTGGGTTTAGACTCTCCAGCTCTGGTGTATTTGATTGGTACCCTAGCCACTGAGCTATAGGTGCTAAACTTGACCTAAGGTGTTACAGGATTAAAAGGATGAGAAAATTTAAGAGCAAGAAGGGAAAAAAGATTAAAAAAGAAAAAAGAGAAAGGAAAGAGGGTGAGTAAAAGGGAAGCCTGACAAAAAGAAGAGAGGGACAGAAAGAGGGAGACAGGAGTAACAGAGGTGTGCAGTAAGGTACTTTGACCCACACCTTAACAATCCCCAACCTCTGGGGGTGCTGGGTTGGATGGGTTCCTTGAGTTCTGCAGCTCTTTGCCAGCCTGAGCAGACATGGTGTCCCACCTCCATCAAATAGAGAAGAAAAACAAAAATACTATAAATCAAACCAAAACAAACAAACAGAAAACCTTATAGGATAAAATTGGGGGAAAACCAAATAATGGGGGCAGAAAAGCTATCAAAAATGTTCTTATTATTAAAGAAGGCAACAATGGAAAATTATATTTACACCAGAGAATGAAGAAAGGAAAAAATAAAAACTCTAGAGGGAAGAAGTTGAAATAAAAAAAAAAGGAGAAAGAAAACCAAAACCAAAGCAGTATATATATATCTCTTGCTGAATATTGTCTGGGCAACAGGTGATCTTCTGGGGTATGAGATGCTTATCACAATGCTGATACAGCTGTATGAGATGGAGACTGGAGGCCTCTGCTGACTTCTTTGCTCTCAAACCCCACAGGGTTGAGAGTCTGAATCCCTCCTCAGCCCACTTAAAAGACACTTTAAACCATTAACCTTGGATAAGCAGAGGCTTTCCCAGGAAATCATGTGTCACTGGGGTCTCTTCTGAAGTGGCTACCTGCTTATCAGGTGTGCCAAAACCTGCCTCACTCTATGCCTCTGAGGGCCGAGGCTGCAAGGCAGCTCTTCTTCTGTGGAACACTAAAAGCTCTGCTCTTCCCCCATGTCTCAGACCCAGCCTTTGGCACTGCTCGCAGTCACTAGATCACTTGTCCAAGGTCTCCCAGCCCAGGCCTCACTCTGTGACCCTGAGGATGCAGCTTACAGAGCAGCTCTCCCACAATGGCTGCACAGCCCACCGCCAAACAATGAAAGCTCTGGCCCAGTGGCTCAGTCCCTGGCCCTGGACAATGCTTAAAGTCACCCACACTCTTGCCCCAAGTTTTCCAAGGTAATTCAACCAAGTGCCCAAGTCCAGAAAAACAAAACAATCCACAGGGAAAGCCTTCCCTGCCTGGAATCTTGCTGCTGTTGTAGCTACAGCCAGGGCAGCTGCCATGGCCTCACACCAAATGCAACCAACTGCCACTTCTCCACTGCTTTTGTCCTCCTTCTGGGGTCCAGAAGTATCTCACTGTCTCCCTGCATCCCCAAAGGGATGTTTCTGGGCAGAGCCCACAAGTCAGAGATGCCTGGCTCCCCAATCTCACAGCGCCTGGTTGCAAAGAAGCTGTTACTTGGCTGCCATCTTGCTCCACCTCCTCAGAGAGCATTTTTTAATAAATTTAAAGCCAATTTATTTTTCAAATATCCAATATCTGAGTCACACTGGGGGAAATACTTGCGGAAATGCTCAGGAGAACACAAGTTTGACACTACTTTCTCTTGTGAAAATGACACTTTGCTTTAACAACTCTCCTGGTAACCATATGGGTTTTCTAAGTTGTGGCATTTTCCTACTGTGGAAAACCAAAAATTATCCATGTTAGTCTTACCATTTTTGTACTGTGAGACTGCTCTTTTATAAAAACACGTGGCTTAGGAGTTAATACTCTGGTTTTAAGTAAAGTCTCCACATCTGAAACAAAATAAAAAGAAGTAAGTTGATGGAGAAAAGGTAAGTTGTTTAAGCTGATGGAGAAAAGGTAAAATGCATATGTATGAAAATAAACTCATATTAGGCTTATTAGATATTAGGCTTTTGAGAAGGTATGTAATGAGAGACATGTGAGCATGAAGATTTTATGTGATGAGAAGGAGGAGTTCGAGACCAGCCTGGGCAAAAAAGATTCTAGGATGATGGAGATTTAATTGACAGATAGAAGAAATTGTCAGTAAGGTGCAGTGGGAAGAAATTGGGGAAGGAGTTCCGCTGAGATTTAAATTTAAAAAGGAAAAGAGATGTGCCTTTTTATCACCATTGAGGTCAAAGAGAACTATGAGGTGATGAACAGAAAGTTCAAGAGGAGAATGAAAAGATACACAGGGAGGCTCAAACCAAATGTTCTTGGCCTTCCACTTGGGAAAATAGGGCATTTTACACCATTCCCTGAGTGGTATTTCCTAATGTTACAATCCTGGCTCCTGAGTCCTTGGCCAGAACTGTTTTTCACAAGACTCATAGCCATCTGGTGCTCACCTGGATAGGTGCCTGGGAAAATTCCTCTCTCCCATGTCATCACTTTATCTTTTTGCTCCACATCAGAGATCAGATTTGGTTTATCAAATTGGTTGATGTGAAACAGAGACACATGATGTAGGGGCTTGTGAACAGGACAACAAGCTCTTCCATGAAATTGAGGCCAACACTTCTGAAGATGAGTAGGTGTGATATTAGGAGCAGAGATATAATCATGCCTAAATTCTAATAAATATAGTAGCTTTCTTTCATAAGGTAAAAAAAAAAAAAAAAAAAAAAAAAAAGAAAGCGTCTTCAGTCAATATCCAGAGTGGTTGGGGTCCCAGGAGCTCAACTTCACACACAGACTTCAAGAGCCTCAAAGACTTAGAGATATGAAGTCAGGACATGAAACATCTTAAGTTCACAGAAAGGTGTCAGGTAGAAAACTCCATAAAGGTGGGACTGTGTCTATTTCGTACATCACTGTACTACCAAACCCAAGCACAGCCCTAGAAACACACAGATGTTTTAAAAAGTGAGAAGTGACATCAGTGAAAATGGTGAGTAGGGAACTCCAGAAGGCTATCCTCTCCACAAAAGCAGTGAATCAATGGGCAAAATTGCTCTTCTGCACACAGGCAGTGCTGAGCTAGTTGGCCCTCACCATGTGTTCATTTGGGGTTGGGGACACATTGCAGTAGGAAAGAGGGGATGGTTGAATCATGCTTCCTGGGGTAAGTGTGGCTGGATCTGGAGGGCCATTGCCATGGCATTTCAGAAAGGATCTGTTTCAGTCTTCCTCAAGCAGTGTAATATGGTACAACCAGCTGCTGGGGTCCTGGGGTTTTGGGACTGGGGCCATAGGGCACATCAAAGGCAGGCTGCTCCATTGGTAGTCACGGGACATGTGCCTCTAGATGAAAAAGCAGATTTCACAGCAGAAAAGATTTTTCATCAGAAGGAAAGCCAAATATCACAGCCTCTGCATGGACAGGGCTCACATACAAAAGTCCTCATAGGAGCGGCACATAAGATATGTCAGATAGCATCCGTAAGAATATAGGCCAGGGAGGGGCAGAGGCAACATGGCTGACTGGAGCCAGCTTTCCACAGAGGCTACCATCTAGAAGGAGAGTTAAAGGACAGAAGGTTAGCAAGTAAGCTGATGGTTTGGAGCTGAGCCAAGAGAGAAGGTTGAAGGATACACATCAACCCTGCTGAGGCAAGCTGTGACCCTAAAGCTACAAACAATAGGTACAAAATCCATTGCCAAGTGGATAGGAATGGCCCTCCCCCAAAAGAATGGCTCACAGTATACATTCTACAAACAAGCGAGCAGAGTTCAAACATCCCCCCATTTTAGTCCATGGGAGAGGCCCGCTAAAAACCAGACTTCCTACCCCTACTAGGGTGCCATGGCACTCTCCTGCCAGGCATAAAACTGTACATATTCTCTAAATGCAATTCTGACCTCCCAGCACTCCCCTCCACTCTCACCCTGAGTTCTGGAAGTCTGTCCCTCATGGAGTCCATATTCTTGGGCATTTTCTTGAGAGGTGTGGACCGTTGCAGGTCTGTGCTGATTCTGCAGCACAGAGGTAAGAAGGAGAAGGTGGACTGAAGGAGCCAGACAGGAGAGGGAGAGGCGGTGCCCCACAGCACAAAGCAGCAGAGGCAGCAGTAGGAACAATAGGGCTCTGGGCAACCAAAGAAAGACGGACATCTTCTCCGGTGGCAGACATTGGCAGCACAGATCTGGGATGGTAACGCAGGCCCCGTGAGTAAAGGGTATGCCCGAGGCAGTGCTGGCCTGGGTGGAATGTGGTGGAGATGGAGAATAGAAGATGTGTGTGCAGAGACGGCATACTCCCAAGGTGGGGCTGAGCCATAGGACTGCTTTAGTCAGCCTAAGAAGCACCTGGCCCTCAGGGAATCATAGCTGAGTCAAAAGCAAGTGGGGAAAGACTGGAACTGAGAGCTCAATGTGAGCTCTGACTGCACCTGCCCCAACCCAGACTGCAGCAGAGACAGACACACCAGCTCTGGGCAGTGAGACAGACTGGGGCTGAGTCACAGTTCCTGTGAACTCAAACAGTGCCTGGTCCACAGGGGAATATAGCCAGGACAGAATCACAAATTCTGCGAAAATATGTGTACTCAACATCAATCAGGGGTGGGGCTGGAACTGAGTGAAACGCCCCAGCTTCCATTAACCACCTGAGGTTGTCAGGCCTCAGCTTCCCCTGCCAGATGGTGGCAGAGTGTGGAGGTCTGGCCAAGGAGACATACATCTACCTGTGACTCAGGCAGGCACAAACCCCTGGAGGAGCATCTGCTCATTGGAGGGAACTGGGTCACAGCCCTGCAGGGTTACCAGTGACTAGGTGTGACAGAGGTGCAAGGTGGGGAAGGAGGCATCAACCTTCCCAGACTAATTCATTTGCTGGGGGGGAGGTCCTTCTGACTCCACAGAGCCCCAGAATAAGTCATACTTGAGCTGCCAGCAGACCCCTGTTATCTAGTTGCCAGAAACCTTTTGAACTCTCCCACTTCCACTTAAGACGGAGTGCTGACTAGGACAATTGATTTGGATCTCTAGGACTGGACTAATCACCCAAGGACTATCCAAAGTGGTACCCTGGGTGTGTGATTGTGGGAAGATTTGATTTTCCTTGTCCAGTTGTTGACTGTAGGGGGGTGGAGTGACTTAATTGCTGGTATTTCTCCACAGCTGAGACTTCAATCCAGGGTAACAAATTCACTAGGGTAGGACAGAGACCAGTTGGAAACAAGACAGAGCCAGTTAGCCACACCACACCAAGTAAGTCCCCAGTCAGGCTGTAGCACTGTATGGGTCCTTTGCAAAGCTCTAGGGGAAAAAGTACAGACACCAGTCCCAGATCTTGGGCAAGGGCTCCAGGACCCCCCAACCCAACTTCATCTTATCTGCTTATCTAGTGAAATGGTGTAAAATAATCATGGGGCGGAATCAGTGGAAAAACTCTGGTAACATGAATAACCAGAGTACATCAACTCCCCCAAGGAGTGATATGAAGGACACAACTGAAGATCCCATTCGTAAACAAATGGCTGACATGTCATAAATCAAATTCAGAATTTGGATTGCAAGTAAGATTAATAGAATGGAGATGAAGTTGGAATTAGAAATTCAAGGAGCATTTCAAAAGTTCCCTCAAGAATTCAAAGACAAAATCACCAAAGATTTTGACACATTGAGACAAGATTTTGCAGCCCTCAAAGATCTGAGAAATATAGTAGAATCCCTCAGAAACAGAATGAAGCAAGCAGAAGAAAGGATTTCTGGCATTGAAGACAAAGCTTTTGAATACTCCCAAACTCTCAAAGAGGAAGAGAAGTGGAGAACAAAGACAGATCATTCTCTCAGAGAGCTCTGGGATAATTTGAAGAAAACTAATATTCACTTTATGGGAATCCCTGAAAGTGAAGAAGTTGCTTCACAAAGCGCAGAGGCTCTTCTTCATGAAATTATGAAGGAGAACTTTCTAGACATGCCAAGAGATTCTGAAATTCAGATAGCAGACAGTTTCAGAACCCCAGCAAGACTCAACCCAAATAAGACATCCCCTAGGCACATCATAATTAACTTCAGTAAAGTTAATATGAAGGAGAAAATCCTGAAAGTAGCCAGATGTAGCCATCACCTACAAGGGGAAGAATATTAGAATGACTGTAGATCTCTCTGCTGAAACCTTTCAAGCTAGAAGAGGGTGGTCATTGACTTTTAATCTCCTAAAACAAAATAACTTTCAACCCGGGATCCTGTATCCAGCTAAACTGAGTTTCATTTATGATGGAGAAATTAAATACTTTAATGACACTCACATGTTGAAGAAATTTCCCATAATTAGACCAGCTCTCCAGGATATTCTCAGACCTATCCTCCACCACAAAAGCAAATAAACTCAGAAACTTTTGATCAAATTCCAACTTCCACAGTGGCGAAAGGATTAAAAATGTCCACTGGACTTTCAAAAAACTTGATACCCAAAATTCTACCAGGCTTATCAATATTCTCAATTGCTGTGAATGGCTTATATTGTCCTCTAAAGAGGCACAGGTTGTCTGACTGGTTATAAAAACTCGGGCCAGATATCTGCTGCATACAAGAATCTCATCTTTCCTTAAAAGATAAATATAGACTCAGGGGGAAGGGATGGTCATCTTTATTTCAGGCAAATGGAAATCAGAAAAAAGCAGGTGTTGCAATTTTATTTGCAGATGCAATAAACTTTAAACCAACAAAAGTAAGGAAAGATAAGGATGGTCACTTCATATTTGTTAAGGGTAACACTCAACATGATGAGATTTCAATTATTAACATTTATGCACCCAACCAGAATGCACCTCAATTTATAAGAGAGACTCTAATAGACATGAGCAACTTGATTTCACCCAGCTCCATAATAGTTGGAGATTTTAAAACTTCTTTGGCAGTGTTGGATAGATCCTCCAAAAAGAAGCTAAGCAAAGAAATTTTAGATTTAAACTTAATCATTCAATATTTGCATTTAACAGACATCTACAGAACATTTCATCCTAACAAAACTAAATACGCATTCCTTTCATCAGCCCACGGAACATACTCCAAAATTGATCACATCTTAGGTCATAAGTCTAACCTCAGCAAATTTAAAAGAACAGAAATTATTTCTTGCATCTTCTTGGACCATCATGGAATAAAAGTGACAACAGGAATCTGCATATGCATACAAAAACATGGGAGCTAAATAAGCTTATACTGAATGATAGCTGGGTTATAGATGAGATTAGATGAGATTAAGAAGGAAGTTACCAAATTTTTGGAACAAAACTATAATGAAGACATGAATTATCAGAACCTCTGGGATACTGCAAAGGCAGTCTTAAGAGGGAAATTATAGCACTGCAAGCCTTCCTCAAGAGAACAGAAAGAGAGGAAGTTTATAACTTAATGGGACACCTCAAGCAACCGGAAAAGGAAGAACATTCCAATCCCAAACCCAGCAGAAGAAAAGAAATAACCAAAATTAGACCAGAATTAAAGGAAATTGAAAACAAAAGGATTATACAACAGATCAATAAATCCAAAAGTTCTTTTTTTGAAAAGGTCAATAAAATAGATAAACCTTTGGCTAACCTAACCAGGAAAAAAAGGAATAAAATCTCTAATTTCATCAATCAGAAATGGTAAAGACGAAATAACAACAGACTCCTTAGAAATTCAAAAAATTCTTAATGTTACAAGAAACTTTATTCTCAGAAATATGAAAATGAAAGAAATTGACCAATACTTGGAAGCATGCCACCTTCCAACACTTAGCCAGAATGAAGTGGAAATGTTGAACAGGCCTATATTGAGTTATGAAATAGCATCAACTATACAAAATCCCTCCCCCTCCAAAAAAAAAAGCCCAGGACCAGATGGCTTCACATCAGAATTCTACTGAACCTTTAAACAGGAACTGGTACCTATATTACTCAACCTTTTCGAAAATATAGAAAAAGAAGTAATACTATCCAACACATTCTATGAAGCAAATA
>CAUYQV010069705.1:0-22935 GCA_963574575.1 Galagoides demidoff
TCAACACTCATAAATCTGTAGCCTTTATATATACCAACAGCAACCAAGCCAAAAATACGGTCAAGGACTCTATTTTATTCACAGTAGTGCCAAAGAAGATGAAATATTTGGGAGTTTACCTAACAAAGGATGTGAAAGATCTCTATAAAGAGAACTATGAAACTCTAAGAAAAGAAATAGCTGAAAATGTTAACAAATGGAAAAACATAGCATGCTTATGGCTGGGAGGAATCAACATTGTTAAAATGTCCATACTACCCAAAGCAATACATAATTTTGATGCAATCCCTATTAAACCTCCACCCTCATATTTTAAAGATCTTGAAAAAATAATACTTCATTTTATATGGAATCAGAAAAAATCTCAAATAGCCAAGACACTACTCAGAAATAAAAACAAAGCAGGAGGAATCACACTACCAGACCTCAGACTATACTATAAATCAATAGTGATCAAAACAGCATGGTACTGGCACAAAAATAAAGAGGTAGATATATGGAACAGAATAGAGAACCAACAGATGAATCCAGCTACTTACCATTACCTGATCTTTGACAAGCCAATTAAAAACATTGAGTGTGGAAAAGATTCCCTATTTAACAAATGGTGCTGGGCGAACTGGCTGGCTACCTGCAGAAGACTGAAACTGTGTCCACACCTTTCACCACTAAGATTGACTCTTACTAGATTCAAGATTTAAACTTAAGACATGAAACTATAAAAATACTAGAAGTGTAGGGAAAACACTTGAAGTAATCAGCCTGGGCGAAAATTTTATGAGAATAATCCCCCAGTCATTTGAAGCAACATCAAAAATACACTACTGGGACCTCATCAAATTAAAAAGCTTCTGCACAGCCAAGAACACAGTAAGTAAAGCAAGCAGACAGCCTTCAGAATGGAAGAAGATATTTGCAGGTTATGTCTCTGACAAAGGTTTAATAACCAGAATCCATAGAGAACTCAAATGTATCATCAAGAAAAAATCAAGTGATCCCATCTCAGGCTGGGTAAGAGACTTGAAAGAAATTTCTCTGAAGGAGATAGGTGCAAGGCCTACAGATAGATTGAAAAATGCTCCTCATCCTTAATCATCAGAGAAATGCAAATCAAAACTACTTTGAGATATCATCTAACACCAGTAAGATTAGCCCATATCACAAAATCCCAAAAGCACAGATGCTGGTGTGGATGTGGAGGAAAGGGAACACTGCTACACTGCTGGTTGGAATGCAAACTAATACGTTCCTTTTGGAAAGATGTCTTGAGAACACTTAGAGAACTAAAAATAGACCTGCCATTTGATCCTATAATTCCTCTACTAGGTATATATCCAGAAAACCAAAAACCACATTACAACAAAGATATTTATATCAGAATGTTTATTGCAGCCCAGTTCATAATTGCTAGGTCAGGGAAGAAGCCCAAGTGCCCATTGATCCACGAATGGATCAGTAGACTGTGGCATATGTATACCATGGAATACTATGCAGCCATAAAGAAAGATGGAGACTTTACCTCCTTCATTTTTACATGGATGAAGCTTAAAAATGTTCTTCTTAGCAAAGTATCTCAAGAATTGAAGAAAAAGTTTCCAATGTACTCAGCCCTACTATGAAACTAATTTATAGCTTTCATAGGAAAGCTATAACCACCCCATTATAGCCCAAGAATACAGGAGAAGAGGAGAGGGAGGGGAAGGGAGGAGGGAGGATGGTTGGCAGGAGGGTGATTGGTGGGATCATGTCTATGGTTCATCTTTTAAGGGTACATGTGAATCTTTCTAAATGAAGGATATAAATGTCTTAACAAAATAACTAAGAAAATGACATGAAGGCTATGTTAACCAGTTTGATGAAAATATTTCAAATTGTATATAAAAATAATACACTGTACCCTATAACAGTATCAATGTACATAGCTATGATCTAATAAAAAAAAATTAACTATAAGCCAAATGTGAGGACCATGACCCAGAGCCACACCCAAGAAGCCTTGAGCAAGTGGACTCATGGTGGTGGGCTATAGCTCAGTTTTATACACTTTAGGAAAACAGGAAATGCAGATGAGGTCATAAATCAATATGTGGAAAACACACATTGGTTTGGCCTGAAAAGGTGGGACATCTGGAAGGGGGAGGGGCTTACAGGCTACAGCTGGATCTAAAGATCCATTAGCTAACAGTTGGCTAAAAGAGTTAGGCTTTGTCAAAAAGACCAGGCATAAGTAAAAAGGAATGCTTAAGATGAAGAGTCTGTTAATCAGATCAAAGTACCAGACAGGCTCAAGAGGTCTGTTAGGAATATTGAGGACCTGCAGGTTAGTCCTACATAACCTTAGGCTTATTAGTGATTCACAAAGGACATCTCTAAGAAGGAAGAGGAACATGATGAAGCCCATCTGATCTTTCTCATCCTAGCAACTCAGTTTTAGTGATCCCCTGGGCCAAGTGGGGGGGTCTAATCAGTCGGCTGCTTAGAGGGAGCCTTAATAATTTATTTTAGTTCACCTGAGATTTTAAAAAATGAGTTATTGGGCCACAAAAAGACTAGGAGGAAATAAATGCATATTTCTAAGTGAAAGAAAGCTGATTTGTAAAGGCTACATAATCATATGATTGATTTCAACTATATGACATTCTGGAAAAGCAAAACTATGGAGATAGGAAAAGTATCAGTGGTTGCCAGGGATTAGGTGGTCATTAGCAAGAAAAGATGGCTTGTTGGAGCTTGGGGCACTTAGGGGACAGTAAAATTTGTTCTCTTTATACTGCAGTGGTGGATATGGAACATTATGCATCCGTTAAAACCCACAGAATGTATGTTAAGAGGATGTGACATAAAATAAAATCTTGAGTCCCCTCCCCACTAGCTGACTGATGGGCTCCCTCTCTGTCAGGAGGATCCCTGAAATACCCTAAAGCTGAGTTGCTAGCTATGAGAATGGAGGTCAGACAAGCCTCGCCATGGCCCTTCCCTTCTTGGAGCTGTTCTGTTTAACTCATTAACTAGCCTACTGTTATGCAAGACAAAGATTGAACCACACTGGCAGGTCCCCAGTTTACTTAACAAACCACTTGAGGCTGGGTATATGTCCAGTGCCTTGTCGCTGATTAATAGACTTGCTTATCTAAACTGAAAACATTCGAAGCCTTTAGACAAAATTTCATTTCTTTAACCAATTGCAAATCAAAGAATCTTTAAACCCACCTATAACCTGTAAAGCCCACCCCCTCAAGATGTTCCGCCTTTTGGGGCCAAATCAACATACACCTTCCATGTATTAACTTAAGACTTTATGTGTAATTCCTGTCTTTCTGAAATGTATACAAGGAAACCGTAACCCAACCACAGAAAGTCTACTTGCTCAAGCCTTCTAAGGCCTAGCTTCAGGCCATGATCCTCAAACTTGGCTCAGAATAAACCTCTTTAAATTATTTTGCAGAGTTTGGGTTATTTTCCATTGATGAGAGAAATTTGATGTAAACTATATCGTTTAATTAATAATATTGTATCAATATCAGCTCACCAATTTAAGAACATCACACTGATGCAAGATGTTAGTAACAGAGAAAACAGAGAAAGAGGAAGGATAGAGGAACTCTACTTTTTAATGTATTTTTTCTGACAACATAAGACTGCTCTAAAATAATAAAATCTATCAATTTTTGAAAGCAACAACAAAAAATCCAGATGCCTGGGTTCAACCTCCTAGATATTTATCCTGATTAGGGCAGGAACTGAGTCTGTGAATTTGAATTTTAACTAGCTCCCAGGTGACACAGGTGCAGATCCAGGGACCTAGCCCTGATAGAGCAGGCTCTACATTGCTTTGGTGCTTGGCCCTCATGCACTTGTGTACTTCCCCACGTCTTAAAAACTCTCTAGGACAGGCACATGTCTCCATCTCCTCCTATCTACCCCACAGTGGCTCAGGCAGGATAGCAACAGAGTGTCCAATGACTGCATAGTTTCTGACTGATTTTTCCAGAAGGCCTTGCTAGACAGAGCAAATGAAAACCATTGGGCTTTCCATGTCTTTTGTGGACAGAGCACCCATGTCCCAACTTAGCAGGTCCTATAAAGGATAGTATACAGAAATATTCCTTATGAATTGAGGTGGAAGAAGCAAGGGGTTCAGAGAACAGAGCTATGGTCAAGGAACCAAGAACCAGGAGGCCAAAGAAGCCACACACCTGGTCTGCCTCACCCCTTACCAAAGCCCACTGCCTAGAGATGGAGATGGTGCCAAGGGCCAAGATGCAAATTAAGTGTACAGTAAAAATGGGGGTCAGACCCAATAATTAAGTACAAGATTACAGCCATGACAGCATACAGAGAAAGACAAGGTGGCTGCTCCAAGTGGCCCCACAGGAGCCCACAAATAAAGAATAAGCTGGATATTGCTGGGCATGTGAGTAGCAATATGGACCCACACACGAACAACCCAATTGGATGTCTTTAGGGGAGAGAACAGTGGGGGAGAAGACAGCCTTCATCACATGGACCTGTCTTTCACGACATCTGAATTATGAGGAAGGTGAGGAAAATGAGCTTCAGACAGAGGAAACAGCCACTGCTCAGGCCCTGAGGCTGCTGTGACCAGGGAAAGGGAGCAAGTAGGACAGGGAGATGTAGAGGGAGATGACAGGCAGGTGAGGCTGGGCTTATGTGCCTGGAGCCCTGGTCAGGGGGTTGGATTTTATTCTGAGTGTGATGGGTCTCTAGAGGGATTGAAGCAAAGGAGAGCTGTGTTTTGATTCACCAAGTAAGTTTCAGGCTATCCTTTAAGCAGAGATGCTGAATATTCATAGTCATCAAGTTATTGCTTCTGAAATAAGTGTCGATTGGAGACAGCATCTCTCATACACATCTATTGTGAAGTAGAAAGCTGTCCTCTGTCTAGGCTAATGTAAGGGGACACTGAATCTCCATGAGTAAGACGGGGCACTCCCTCCAAGCACACACAGCCCTGCAGGCACCCACCAATAAACACCAGCTGGATGTAAGCCTCTTGCATCCTGCATGCTGACTTCGTGCAGGCAAAGGCTCCCTCTCGACTCTCCCACCTTGAGAGTGGCTCTGTGCTGCCTGCCCCTGCCCTTGTGTGCATACAGCAGCATATATTGCCAGTTCCTAAAATTGCCTAATGACCCTCTCTGGACCTCAGAAAGAAGGCAGGTGTTCCTTCAATGAATGTCTGGACCGTGTGGCCACATCAGTCTGAGATGGGACAGCAGCACGTCCTCTCTTTGTCCACACTCACTGCAGCTACTCTGTAGACATTGGCTCTCTGAGGGACTCATGGCTGCACCTGCAGAGAGCTATTCCAGCTGGGGCACTGAGGAATACAGCAGAGGAAGAGCAAGGAATTGGGGCCCAGAGAGGAGTCCTAGGCTTAGCCCTGGGAGTGTGTGTGTCTGCAAGGCCCCTTCCCTCTGTACTCTTGAATGCCATCCACTGTGACACTCTCCTCCTCTGTCTTGTATGTAGGAAACTTCCCTTTAGGTTCCCCATTAGAGATCAGGTGGAGGTGCCTTCCTTTTGAGAAGTCCGAAGATCAGGCACAATCCTCCTACCTGGAATACTAAGAATATTTCACATACAGGGAAAAGGGGATTCTGGAGAAGGACCCAACCTGTCGAAGGGCAATAATGTGGCTGGAGTCAACCTCCTTGTCCCACATCCCCAGATGAGAAAAGCGGCAGGTGTGACCAAGGCAGTGACCTGAGCTGCCTACAATCCCACTGGGGCCTTTTGGAGGGATTTTTAAGATCATTTTCATTCTGGAAGAGCCAGGGTAAAACATTATTTTCAGGTATTCACCTGGGCACATGGAAACATGTTTGGTTCCAGCTGCTGTGCCTGGCCGAGCTCAGCAGAAATATCAAATCATTTCCAATCTATGATTTTCTGCTGATGCTGACAAAGGCAACCCACTTGGGTCTGGATAGGAAACACTGTATTTACTCATACAGTTCCTCTCTTCTTTCAAAAGAGCCTGACTGCTCCAGAAAGCAAGTTAGTGGGGACAGGCAAGCATGCCCTGGAGGCTGGCGGCACTGGAGGAGAAAGACAGAATGAATGAAAATCACTCAGACTCCAAGTTATTAATTAAACAGTTGACCACCTAAGTGGTGAAAGTCCATGGTGATTGTTATGGTCAGTCAGCCTGCAAAGGGCAGTTTCTGCTATGATGTGCAACTGGGTGACACCTCCTGGCCCCTGACATTTCTTCTGAACAGCAGCAGAAGCGGTTCTCAGGGATCCTGGCTCCTTAAATCACCTGGCTGCCAGAAAGAACTAGGACTTTTATACTTTATTTTTATTCTTGCAGCTTTTTCTGGTGTCTTTGTTGTTGCAGTTTTTGGCTGGGGCCAGGTTTGAACCTGCCACCTCTGGTATATGGGGCCAGTGCCCTACTCCTTTGAGCTACAGGTGCTGCCCTATTCTTGCAGCTTTTTAAACTATCCAGGTAAAAAGAAATTCAAAAGATTTTGAGTTACTTGGTCTTGAGTTTGGCTTTGTAGTGCACCAATTCATGATTCTGAAATTTGTTACATAAAGGGTCAGAATTAAGTATTTAGCTCGCATATTACATGAACTATATTTTATTGGGTGTGAACTAAATAACTAATAAAGGAAAAATTCTTATTAGAGTGCTACCTGATAAATGTAGCAGGAATGATAGAATTCTAGAAACTGATAGTTTGTGACATCTAAGGGAATATGTGACTGGCCAATGGTTATCAATGGCTTAAAAATCATCAGTAAAAGTGTTTCTGGGGACTTTACCAAGTATGGCCCAGATTAAGAACACCTGATGTCAGCTTTGACATTTGTTGAAAAAAGCCAGATAGTCTCTCCTTCCTCATGTGATATACTAGGAAGTACACAGCACCACTTGTGAATGAAAAATGTTGTCATAAGAAACACATTGAGCTGAATCTAATGATGCCACTGGATTAACCTGCCAGTTGATAGAAAATTTGAAGGATAGAGGAACTTGCCAAGCAAAATCAAGTGGAAATAATCAAACCAATTCAGAAGAAACAACCAGGTATCTTCAACAAGTGGTTGGCAGGAGAGAAAAGAGAGGGGGAAAGCATTAAAGAGAAAAAGAACCTTAATCATTATACTAACCAAATGCAGTGTGGGCCTATTTTAGACCTTCTTTGAAAAACAAGACAAAACAGAACAAAAAAGCTCCAGGATAACAATCAGAAGACAGTGAGACCAAGGTATCAGATACTATTAAGTAATTTTTTTTAATTTCAAGATAATGTGAGGGTACAATCAGATTGTAATATTTGAATTTGTTAGGTAGAGTACCTCTTGTAGTTGTGAGCTGCACCCAAGAGATGTTCCATATACCGCTACATGGTGCCCATTATGGTGAGAGCACACCAATACCCCCTCCTCCCCTCCATTGTTTTCCCTCCCCTCAACTTGAACTGAACTGAGTTTTTGTCTTATCTGGGCATGAATTAGATCATCTACTGGCTTTGTATTAGTATTGAGTACATTGGATATTTGCTTTCCACTCTTGTGATACTTTACTAAGAAGAATGTGTTTCAACTCCATCCATGTTAATACAAAAGTTGTAAAGTCACTATCTTTTTATGGCTGAATAATTTCCCAGGTTATACAGTTACCACTGTTTGTTAATCCATTTCTGGGTTGGTGAGCATTTAAATTGTTTCCATATTTTGGCCAACGTAAATTGAGCTTCAATGAACAGTCAAGTACAAGTGTCCTTATGATAAAATGATTATTTTTTTCTTCTGGGTAGATGCCTAGTAGTGGGATTGCAGGATCAGATGGGAGGTCTAATTTGAGGTTGTCAGGGTCCTGCCCCAAGAGCAACATCTGCTGAGACCTGTGGAAACTGATGGCAATCCATTGAAGAAATATAGAGTTAGGAGCAATGGTAAAGAAAGAAAGACAAGAGACATAGAGTAGAATTAAAAATGGGACCTCAGGGTCCATTGCCCACCATGGGATTCTGGCAATGGCCCAGAGTGTTTGTGCCACTCTGATTTTATCAAAGTCTGTTTGTCCAGTGGGTAAGATGAGGGAGGGAACAAAGACGTCAGCAGTTTCTCAGATTGATCATATCAGGTCCTATTGTTATTATTGTTAACCTTAAGGGTAGCCTTCAGAAATCTGAAATGTGAGCCTTGTATTGGGAGAGCCTCCTGCTTGAGGTCACACACACAGATTTCTAGGGAGGTGTTAAGCTCCACTAGTTCTCTGTGGAGTAAAACGCCACTGATGTTAATCTACTCTGAGGGATGGATGGGAGGGAGGCATTTTCTTCCCATCACCACCACAGAGGATTTTCCTCTGCAATAAGGGATATAAGCTCTTCTGCCCATATCTCAGAGCTTGAGCTACTCCCCTGGTCTCTGCTCCAGGCAAATGCAAATCTGCACAATGGGTATCTGCTTTTCCTATTTAATGTTTAGGAAATACCCTAGAAGATGTATCTTCTCTAGGACTTACCAAATCTCTTCTAGGGTATTTATAAGCTGTATCCCCAACAGGTTAGAATTTACAAAAAGGCAATAAGCTTGCTATCAATGGCTAGCTTAAATGTAAACTTGATGACTTTTATTTGTTCTGACTCAGCTTACTTTTACTTTTCCTCTTTTTCTGGGGGTGCTTTTCTTTGCCAAGAATGGGATCTTCAGTCTCCATTCTCCCAGGAGAGTTCCTTGCAGATTCTCCATACTTCCTTCCAAAAAGGTTGTATTAGGTTGCAGTCCCATCAGCAGTATAAAAGTGTCCCCTTGTCTCTGCATCCACACCAACATCCAAAGCTTTGAGACTTAGTGATATGGGCTATTCTCATTGGGGTTAGGCGATATCTCATGGTGGCTTTGATTTTCATTTCTCTGATGATTAAGGATTATAAGCATTTTTTTCTTGTTTGTTAGCTATTTGTCTGTCTTCCTCAGAGAAGGTTCTGTTCATATCTCTTGCCAGTGACAGATGGGATTGTTTGCTCTTTTTTTGTTGATTAACTTGAGTTCTGTATGGATCCTAGTTATCAAGCCTTTATCAGATTCATAACATACAAACATGTGTTCCTATTGTGAAGGCTGTCTATTTGCTTTACTTGTCGTGTCTTTAGCTGTGCAGTAGCTTTTCAGCTTAATTAAGTCCTATTTTTTGTTGTTTTGTTGTTGCAATTGCCACTGAAGTTTCTTCTTAAAATCTTTCCCAAGATCAACATCCTCAAGAGTTTTTCCCAAAGTTTCTTCTAGGATTTTTAATCATTTCATGTCTTAGGTTTAAACCTTTTATTCATTTTAAGTCAATTTTTGTGAGTGGTGAAAGGTGTGGGTCCAATTTCTGTCCTTTAAATTTAGTTATCCTGTTCTCCCAGCACCATTTGTTGTATAAGGATTCTTTTCCCCACTGTATACTTTTATTTGTTTATCAAAGATCAGATGGCTATAAGAGATCGGTTTCATCTCTTGGTTTTCTATTCAGTTCCATATGTCTATGTCTCTATTTTTGTGCCAATACCATTCTATCTTGATCACTGCCAACTTGTAATATAGCCTAAAGTCTGGTAGAATGATGCTTTGTTTTTATTACTAAGAATTGCCTTTGCTATACAGGTTTTTTTTTTTTTCTGGTTCCATATGAAAGGATAACTATTCTTTCCACTTCTTTAAAGTATGATGTTGGTATTTTGGTATTTTAATGGAGATTGCATTGAATCTGGAGATTGCTTTGGGTAGTATAGACATTTTAACAATGTTGATTCTCCCAAGCCAAAAGCTTGGTGTGTTCTATTTGTTAATGACTTCTGCTATTTCTTTTCTCAGTGTTTCATAATTTTCTTTGTAAATGTCCTTCATCTTTTTTGTTAGATGTATTCCTAAGTATTTATTTTTTTTAAGCTACTGTGAAAGGAATTGTGTCTTTATTTCCTCAACTTGTCTGTAATTGGTGTATACAAAAGCTAGTAATGTCTGTGGACATTGATTATATACCCTGAGACATTACTGTATTTCTTGATCACTTCCAGGAGTCTTATAGTTGAGTCTCTGGGGTTATCTAAGTATCTAAGTGTAAGATCGTATCAGCAAAGAGTGAGAGTTTGACCTCTCTGTCCCTATTTGGATACCCACTATATCCTTCTCTTGTCTGAATGCATTAGCCAGAACTTCCCAAACTATGTTGAATAGCAGTGATGATAGAGGACATTCTTGTATGGTTCTGATTCTAAGTGAAAAAGCTTTAGTTTTACTACATTCAGTATGATATTAGCTGTGGGATTGTTGTAGATGGCTTCAATCAATTTAAGAAATGTGCCACCTGTGCTTATTCCTAAGCCTTAATAGAAAATAATGCTGAATTTTATCAAATGGTTTGTCTGCATCTATTGAGAGGATCATATGGACTTGTTTTTGCTTGTATTGATATGGTGAATTATGTTTATGGATTTGCATATGTTAAACCAGATTTTTATCCCTGGGAGAAAGCCTAGTGCTTGTGATATATTTTTTTAAATGTGTAGCTGTAATCTATTGAGTATGATTTTTTTTTTTTTTTTGCAGTTTTGGCCCAGGCTGGGCTTGAACCTGCCACCCCTGGTATATGGGGCCAGCGCCCTACTCCTTGAGCCAGAGGTGCCACCTTTTGTGGTATGATTTTAATGAGTACTTTTGTGTTGATATTCATTAGTAAAATTGATCTGTAGTTCTCCTTTTTCATGGAATCCTTTCCTGATTTTGGTATCAGAGTGATATTTGCTTCATAGAACATGTCGGGGAAGGTTCTTTCCTTATCAATGTTTTGGAATAGTTTCTGCAATATAGATACAAGCTCTTCTTCAAAGTTTTCATAGAATTATGGTGTGAAGCCATCTGGTTTAGGGTTTGTTGTTGTTGGAAGATTTTTTATTGTATCTTTGATCTCAGTGCTTGGTATTGGTCTGTTCAAGAAATCTATTTTTTCTTGGTTAAGTCTAGGAAGATGGTGTGATTCTAGGTCCATTTTCCATTTTCTCCACATCATCAAATTTCTGGGCACAGAGTTTCTTGTGCTAGTAAGAGATAATCTCTTATATCTCTGTGGTATCAGTAGGTATTTCCTCTTTTATTATTTCCCCCTTTTCTTTTCTTATTGTAGAAATTAGAGATTTTACTTTTCTGTTTCTAGTTAATCTGGCCAACAGTTTATCAATTTTATCTTTTGAAGAGCTAACTTTTTGTTTCATTAATTTTCTGAATGATTATTTTGTTTCCAATGTCATTTATTTTTGATTTAATTTTAGTGATATCTTTTCTTCTCATAGGTTTAGAATTAGATTGTTCTTTTTCCATTTCCTTAAATGCTTAATAAGTTTGTTGTGTGCTCTCTTTCTGGGTTTTGGATTTAGGCATTTAATGTGATAAATTTACCTCTGAGGGTTGCTTTTGCATTCTTCCATGGGTTTGGGTAACTTGCAGCTTTGTTGTTATTATGTTCAAGGAATTTAACAATTTCCTTCTTTATCTTTTCATTTACCCAACTGTCATTCAGCATAAGATTATTTAATTTCCATGCCTTTGTGTGGAGATTACAGTTTTCCTTTTTGGGGGGGGAAATACAGTTTTTGTTGGAGTTGAATTCCACCTTTATTACCTGGTCATCTAAAAAGATACAAGGTATAATTTCTATTCTTTTAATTTTGTTGATGTTTGATCTGTATCCTAAGATATGATCTATTTTGGAGTATGTTCCATGGGCTGACAAGAAAAGCAGATATGCCATAGCTTTAGGATAGTGTGTTCTGTATATGTCTATTAAGCCAATTTGTTCTAAGGTCACATTTAAGTCCCTTGTATCTTTGTTTAGTTTCTGTTTAGAGCATCTGTCCAGGTCTATAAGAGGGGTGTTAAAGTCTTGAGCTATTATGGTATTACGGGATATCATATTGCTCAGACCAATCAAGGTCTATTTCATAAATCTGCAAGCATTTAAGTGGGTTGCATAAATATTTAGAATTGAAATGTCCTCTTGTATTGTTCCCTTGACCAGAATGAAGTATCCATCTTTGACTTTCTTAACCTTAGTTATTTTAAATCCACTTGTATCTGACAATAATATTGCAACTCCTCTTTTCTTCTGACTTCCATTTTCCTGAAATATTATTTTCTATTCCTTTACACTGAGTCTTATTTTGTCCTTCAAGGTTAGATGTGATTCCTGAAGAATCATATGGATCACTTATGCTTTTTTCTCCATTTGGCCAGTCTATACCTCTTCAATTGAGAATTCAAGCCATTTACATTTATTGAGAGAATTGATATGTATGATGGAGTTCTATTCATCTTATTTTCTGAAAGTCTTTTGCTTAGTTTTATTCTTTGCACCACTGTGGAAGCTAGGTTTTATCCTTTAGTTTCTGGGTGTTAACTCTGTTGGTGGTCCATTATGATGGTAAGTGTGGAGAATATGTCTAAGTATTTCCTGCAGAGTTAGTCTTGTTGTGGCAAATTTCCTGAGCATTTATATATCTGTGAAATATTTTATTTCTCCATCAATTATAAACCTAAGTTTAGCAGGATACAACTTTCTGGACTGATTTTTTTTTTTTTTAAGAAGAGTAAAGTTAGATGACCATTGTCTCTGGCTTGGAAAGTTTCAACTGAAAACTCTGCTGTCACCCTGAAGGATCTCCCCTGTAGGTCAATTGGTGCTTACTCTTGGCTGCTTGCAGAATTTTCTCTTTCACCTTGACTTTTGATGGGTTCATTATAATGTGTCTTGAATATGCTCTGTTTGTGTTTATAGGGCTTGATAGCCCTCTAAAAGGTGTATTTTGGAATCTTTAGTGAAACTTCAGAGATTTTCATTTATGATATCCTCCAGTAGAGCTTCCTTTCCTTTGGGACATTCTTCCCCTTCAGGGATCCCTATAATTCATATGTTTGAATGCTTCATGAAGTACCATAATTTTCTAAGTAAATGTTCTGCTTTCTCTCTCTTCTTTTCTGCCCCTTTAACTACCTGGGATAGTTCAAGAGCTTTATCCTCTAGCTCTGAGACTCTTTATTCTCCATGGTCTAATCTGTTATTGAAACTTTCTACTGCATGTGTAAGTTCCCTGATTGACTTCTTCAATTCCTTAGGCTTTACCATATCCTTTCTATATTCCTCATATCTTTTATCCATTTTTTGGTTCTGTTTTCCACTTTCTCTCATCAATTCCCTACTGACCTTTGTCATCCATATTTTCAATTCCCTTTCTTTCATTTCCATTAATTCTGTATATATAGAATCCTCTTCAGTAGCTTCCCTATGGTCCCTTGGGAAGATTGGTCTGTTTTGTGTTTTCATGTTGACAGAATTTTTCTGTTGGTTCCACCTAATGTGTGTTTTTGTCTTGTTCACTTCCTTCCTCTACTTTTTCCTTCTCACTGCCTCTTTTGCTTTAAATTATCTTGTCTCAGACCTTAGTTGTTGAAGTGGCCTTTTGGTTTAAGGACAAAAAGAAGAGAAGGATAAAGAGAAAGGAGAGATAAAAGAAAATAAAAATATTAAAAAGAAAATATAAGGATGGGTGAAAGGAAAGTATTGGAGAAAAAGAAAGAAGAAGAGAGAAAGAAAGCAACAGGAGAAATGGTGGTATTCATCAGGTGCTATGGCCACACTCACAACTCTGGTGTGTTTGGGGGCCAGACTGGGCAGATCCCTCTAAGTCAGGAGCTCCTTACCAACTTGGGAAAAATCAAGACCCACCTCCACTAAATATAGAAAAAAACATCAGCAGTATGTTGTAGTGGAAACCTATTAATACCATCTTTCCAAAGGCCAAAGCTAGGACATTTTAGACTGTGAGTTGTGACCTCCTTGAGCAAGACCAATGCTGTGACCACCTCCAAGACTTAGAGAAAAGAAAAAAAACATAAAAATAGATAAAGAAAATTTAAAATACCATTACATAAGGTAAAAAAAAAAAACAGGGCTAGCTGTTGTATGAGAAATTTATGTGGGAAAGCTGAGAAAAGTAGAAAAATCACTATCAAAAGGGAGGGAAAAAGGGGAGAAATAAAAAAGAAAGAAAGAATAAAAGGAGCTGAAAAAACATAATGAAAATGGAGGAGTTTCTGCTAGTGAAGAAAGTAAAACTGAAAAAATAAAAATACAACCAAACAAACAAAAAAATAATCAAAAACAAAAAAAGAGAAAAAACTAAGGAATAAAAACTAAAGGAAGTATGTGTGTGTGTGTGTGTGTGTACATATATGTATGTGTGTGTGTATATATATATATATATATATATAGAGAGAGAGAGAGAGAGAGCCTGGACACCAACTCCAGATGGTGCTATGGTGTTAGAAGATGAAGAACATACACACTGATTCTGCTATATAAGATGGGAACCAAAGCCACTCTCTCATGGCAGAGGTGATCCAGTCCTGTCTTCTTGACTTATTTGCCCTCAACTGGGGCCTGTTCACTTCATTAGCATTCAGTCTCTGCAGGATTGGGATCCCAAAGCTCTTGCCATATTCCTTATGAGGCACATTAAACAATGTCACCTGACAACAAAGTGGCCTTCCCAGGGGTAGGGGCTGCTCAGCTCACCCCAAGTATGGTTGCCCAAGCTCAGCAGGAATGCCAATGTTAGCTGTGCACTAGGATCTTGTGGATGGTTCCTCCCACATGGTCTTCCCACAATGGTCATGCCAAGATAGTAGGCAAACTGATGAGAGCTCCACCCTGCCTAGTATTCAATTCCAGCCACTGAATGCTGTTTGAGTCCACTCAATTGTTTAAACCTTCCAAGACAGCTCCAGAGAACGATTTAATCCAAAATTAAAAACTGCAAGACTGTTTTTTTCTGTCCCCATTCTTCCACAGGTGGGCTGGCCAGCCAGTCCCTGCCTTACCCAAGGACTTACCTTCTATGCTGGTTTTTCTCAGCTCCAGACCTCCTCGCTGGCTTCTGGAATCCACCACAGCTTCACTGTGACCCAGAGGTGGCTGGAATTTTCTTTCCCCTGTCTTGCCATGAGTGACTAGTAAGGAAATCGTTTTAGGCTGACATCTTGCTATGCCCCTCCTATTTAAGTAATTTTTGAGGGAAATCATTAATTTTGTCTATTGTGATAATTATATTGTGCTTATGTTTTTTAAGAGCTCTCATCTATTACAGATGCATATAAGTGTAAACACATACAGATTAAGTGATATGGCATTTGGATTTGTTTAAAATACTTCCCTTCAAAAAAAAAAGAGGAGGGGTTTCTAATAGATGAAGAATGGCAAGATGTATATGAAGACAGGTGATAGGAATTAACTTCTGGTTTGAAAATATTCATAATATAAGAATAAAACACATTTGCAATTTAATTATTAGCTGTGCTATAGTGGACATATTCTAAATTTTCTGGGTTCTGATTTTCTCATTAATGAAACAAGGATAAAAATGTTTTCTCTCTCATGATTGCCTTAGAGATTAATGAGTGTAATAGGCCTGAATAATGTCAGCTCCCAGTAAGTACTTAATAATGCAAAAACCCCTTGTAGACATCACAGAAAATCCTTAACGCTTTCTTGATGCTCATCCCTTTAAGTGGGTGGATTCCGCCTCAGCATAGCTTCAGTCTTCCTTTTGAGTCCAGACTCAAACATAACCTTTCCTGGGGGTTTCCTTGTGGACATGTCTCAATCATGTCCAAAATTTTAGTATATTAACACAGTTCCATCCATATAGTAAGGCTGAGTGTCTGTGGGCTGGCCAACAGAATGAATGGTGCTTAATAATCTAGCACATTTAAAGGGTGATCAACATTCAAGGGGATTAAAATATAAAACATGGGCTACCAGAGCTGGGGTGAAGATAAAGTTGATGAGAAAAATGAATATAATCTCTTTGTTAAAATGCTTAATGGAGAAGAAAAAAGATATAACTATAATTCTCTTAGCAGGAGTCAGCAGAACAGTGGCAGTATGTATATGAGATAAGCACAAAGAAATAAGTCAAAGTACTTTGGAAAAGTAAAAACAGAGGGAGAGCACAAATGCAATCCTATTCAAAGCAAGTAAAACACTTTCTCAACATTCAGGAGACCTCCAGAGCACTTTTTCAGCTTGAGATTTTACAAATTGCAGACCAAGAAGTACTTACATCTTGGCACAAGACTAAAATAATCCCCTTAAAAGTTCAGTCTATTGGGTGGCACCTGTGGCTCAAAGAAGTAGGGTGCTGACCCCATATGCTGGAGGTGGCAGGTTCAAGCCCAGCCCTGGCCCAAAACTGAAAAACAAAAACAAAAGTTCAGTCTATTTGTAAGTTTTGCAAAAGTTATTTTTAGTTATTTGCATCTCCTAAAATAAGAAACATGTCTTTAAATACAGATAATAATAAACTACATTTGAGTGAGATGTTAAAATAAAAGGGAAGAGCTTAGTGGAAACTCATAAACATGAGGTTTGGGGAAGAGCAATTTAGGACCAGTTAGAAATGTGAAAAGATGGGTAGGATGTAAGAAAAAGATCAATTAAGAAGATCCTTAGGGGAGGCAGAGCAACATGGCAGAGGGAATGCATCTCTGGATCAACTCTCCTCGCAGTTTCAGGTGAGAGTGGGGGTGCTGGATCCTTCCCTGCATGGAGTATTGGCACAGACAGGCAACATAGGCTGTGCAACAAAGAGGCAGATTGATGGACTGGAATTGCGACCCAGAGTCATGGTATCTGCTAGAGAGAACTCAGTGCCACAGCTGAAGCAGCGTTAACTGTGCCAGTGGCTGGCAGCCAAAAATGGCAGCAACTTACCCCTCACCCACAGAGGACTGCTGTTCTCAATCAGTGGGGAGTTTGGGTGTTTTGCAGAGAACGTGGTGAGGCGTGGACTCCTGCATGGAATTCCGTGACCAGAAAGGGGAGCTGTTTGGACCCCATTTGGAGAGTCAGGGGTCTAGGTGTCCAGACAGAAAAGTGAGGGAAAGGACCCTGCTTAGAAAACAGACAAACATTGTAACTTTAGATATGTCTTTGTGGTTCCATGCTGAAGCAGCGAGCAACAGTGGCAACCAAACCCTCCCCTACAAAGATGGAAAAGTCTTTTGTGCTCTGTACTGAGTTCGTGGGCATCTGCAGTGGCTGGCACCTCCCCCACAGAGGCTGAGGGCTCTTTTATGCTCTGCACGGAGTCCACCAGCATCAGCCACGGCAGGCTCCCCCTCGTGGAGGCTGAGGGCTCTTTTGTGCTCTGCACAGTGTCCACCAGCATCAGCCATGGCCACCCCTCCTCACAGAGGCTAAGGGCTCTTTTGTGCTCTGCATGGAGTCTGTGGGCTTCAGCCATGGCCAGCCCCTCCCTCGCAGAGGCTGAGGGCTCTTTTGTGCTCCACACTGAGGCACTGAGTTTGTGAGCATCGGCCATGGCCAGTCCCCACCTTGTGGAGGTTAAGGGCTCTTTTGTGTTCTGTGTGGAGTCTGCAGGTTTCAGCAGTGGCTGGACCCTTCCACACAGAGGCTGAGGGCTCTTTTATGCTCTGCCCTGAATCCATGGGCATCAGTGGCAACCAGTCCCTTCCCCACAGAAGATTACAATTTCTCAAATCGAGGGGAAACTAGAAACTGAGTGGATAATCTGGTGAAGTGAAGATTCCTATGCTGAATTTGGAGGGCAGATAGGGGTGTCATCTGGAACAAGACAACAAGACAGATGAGGCTGGGCTGGGCAGCCAGTCAGGAAGCAGACATATTGTGAAATTCCAAAAAGGGCATCTCCATAGCACCGCTTCCTACGGACCAGTTGCTGAGAGCACATACAGTAGTCTAATAGAATTTTTTTTTCTTTTTCTTTTCCTCTTTTCTTTTTTTATCATTTTATGATTACCTTTTTTTTTTCCTTTTTGTCTTTTTGTTTACTTGTTTCTGTTTGTCTGTGCATCTGTGTACTTGTGTGTCTGGCAATATTATTGTCTGTTTATTTGTTCATTTGGTGTCAATGTGTTTTGTACTTTGCCAAATCTTTGGGTTGGCTATTTTCCCTAACTCCAACTTTCACATTCAATAAGAATACGGGGAACAGGGGATGAGGGCACTGGAGCTAGTTTTCAACAAAAACTCCAGTCCAGGGGGATAGATAATGGCCAGAAAGACCCAACAAAGCTGAAGGAGGAGAGCTGAGCTGAGAGAAGAGATAGATAAATGCATCTTCCCTATCCCCACGCTCCCACTTCCCCCTCCCCCCCCATGGTAGATGTCTTCCCCGTGATTCCTGCCAATCTCACCTGGCACTGGGCAACCAGAGACCTGCTGTTTGCTTGCTTCAGCCCCCGTGCTCCCCTGGTGACAGGCAGCTTCCCCGCTGCTCCCACCACTCTTGCCAGGCACCAGGCAGCCAGACACCTGCTGCCTGCTTGTTTGAACCTCGTGTTCCCCCAGTGGCAGGCAGATTCTCGGCTGTACCCACCACCATCCCTAGGTGCCAAGTGACCAGAGACCAGCTGCCTACTTGCTTGAGCCCCGTGCTCCCCTAGTGGCAGGTGGATTCCCCGCTGTTCCCACCACCCTTGCTGGGCCCAGGCTGCCCAAGAACTGCAAGAGGATGGTCACTTGAGAGGGATCCATACTACAGCAGTGATACCCCAAGGTGAAGAGCAGCAGCTGCACAAGTGGGAACAATAAGACTCACACCCATGAGGCTTTTCCAGATAGACATGCCCTATCTGAAGAGAAATGGAGAGCAAAAACGAATCTTTCTCTCAGAGAGCTCTCGGATAATTCAAAGAAAACTGATATTCGCCTTATAGGAATCCCTGAAGGTGAAAAACTTGCTTCATAAAACACAGAGGTTCTTCTTCATGAAATTATGAAAGATAACTTTTTAGATATGCCAAGAGATTTTGAAATTCAGATAGCAGATAGTTTCAGAACCCCAAACAAGACATCCCCCTATCTCTCTGGACATACAGAGGATGCCAGCATTTTCTCCGGTGGTGGCCACTTGAGGAACAGTTCTTGGATGGACTCCAAATGGTATAAATTCAGCATGGGGTGGAACCAGTGGAAAAACTCAGGAAACATGAATAACCAGAGTAAATCAACTTCCCCAAGGAAAAATGAATGCAATTGAAGACCCCATCCATAAACAGATGGCTGAGATGTCAGAAATTGAGTTCATAATTTGGATAGCAAATAAGATTAACACAATGGAAGAAATAAGGGGATTAGAATTTCAAGAAATTATTCAAAACATGTCTCAAGAAATCAACAATTTCAAAGATAAAATGACCAAGGATTTTGAAACACTGAGACAAAAGGTTGCAGCCCTCAAAAATCTGAAAAATATGGTAGAATCCCTTGGTAACAGAATGAAATAGGCAGAAGAAAGGATCTCTGACATTGAAGACAAAGCTTCTCAAGGTGCCCAAGAGCACAAGGATGAAGAGAAAGGGAGAGCAAAAACGAATCTTTCTCTCAGAGAGCTCTCGGATAATTCAAAGAAAACTAATATTTGCCTTATAGGAATCCCTGAAGGTGAAAAACTTGCTTCATAAAACACAGAGGTTCTTCTTCATGAAATTATGAAAGATAACTTTCTAGATATGCCAAGAGATTTTGAAATTCAGATAGCAGATAGTTTCAGAACCCCAAACAAGACATCCCCCAGACACATCATAATTAACTTCACTAAAGTTAATATAAAAGAGAAAATTCTGACAGCATTTAGATGTAAGAAAACCATAACCTACAAGGGGAAGAGTATTAGAATGACTGCAGATCTCTCTGCTGAAACCTTTTGGGCTAGAAGAGGATGGTCATTGACTTTTAATCACCTAAAACAAAATAACTTCCAACCCAGGATTTTGTATCCAGCTAACCAGAGTTTCATCTCTGATGGAGAAATTAAATACTTAAATAACATTCATATGTTGAAGAAATTTGCCATAACTAAACCAGCACTCCAAAAGATTCTCAAACCTATCCTCCAAAATGAACAGTACAATCTTCCACCACAAAAGTAAACTCATTCAGAAACTTTTGATCAAATTCCAACTTCCACAGTGGTGAAAGGATTAGAAATGTCTACTGGACTTTCGAGCAACTCTATACCCAAAATTTTACCAGGCTTATCAATTTCAATCAATGTGAATAGCTCAAATTGTCCTCTAAAGAGGCACAAATTGGCTGATTGGATACAGAAACTCAGACTGATGCCTGCTGCATTCAAGAATCACATCTTACTTTAACAGATAAATACAGACTCAGGGTGAAGGGATGGTCATCTATATTCCAGGCAAATGGAAAGCAAAAGAAAGCAGGTGTTGCAATTTCATTCCCAGATATAATAGGGTTTAAACCAACAAAAGTAAGCAAAGACAAGGATGGCCATTTTATATTTGTTAAGGGTAATACACAATATGATGAGATTTCAATTATCAATATCTATGCACCCAACCATAATGCACCTCAATTTATAAGAGATGCTCTAACAGGCATGAGCAACTTGATCTCTCCCAGCTCCATCATAGTTGGAGATTTTAACACTCCTCTAGCAGTGTTGGATAGATCTGCCAATAAGAAGCTTAGCAAAGAAATTTTAGATTTAAATTACCTATTCAACTTTTGGATCTAACAGACATTTACAGAACATTTCATCCTAACAAAACTGAATACACATTTTTCTCATCAGTTCATGGAACATACTCTAAAATCGATCACATCTTAGGTCATAAATCTAACCTCAGTAAATGTAAAAGAATAGAAATTATTCCATGCATCTTCTCGGACCATCATGGAATAAAAGTTGAACTCAATAACAACAGGAATATGCAGTCTCATATAAAAACATGGAAGCTAAATAACCTTATGCTGAATGATAGATGGGTCAGAGAGGAGATCAAGAAGGAAATTACCAAATTTTTACAACAAAATGATAATGAAGATATGAGGTATCAGAACCTCTGGGATACTGCAAAGGCAGTCCTAAGAGGGAAATTTATAGCATTGTAAGCCTTCCTCAAGAGAACAGAAAGAGAGGAAGTTAACAACTTAACGGGAAATCTCAAGCAACCGGAAAAGGAAGAATATTCCAATCCCAAACCCAGCAGAAGAAAAGAAATAACCAAAATTAGAGCAGAATTAAATGAAATTGAAAACAAAAGGATTATACAACAGATCAATTAATCAAAAAGTTTGTTCTTTGAAAAGCTCAATAAAATAGATAAACCTTTGGCCAACCTAACCAAGAAAAGAAGAGTAAATCTCTAATCTCATCAATCAGAAATGGTAAAGATGAAATGACAACAGACCCCTTAGAAATTCAAAAAATCCTTAATGAATATTACAAGAAACTTTATTCCCAGAAATATGAAAATCTGAAGGAAATCGACCAATACTTGGAAGCACGCCACCTCCCAAGACTTAGCCAGAATGAAGTGGAAATGTTGAACAGGCATATATCAACTTCTGAAATAGCATCAACTACACAAACTCTCCCTAAAAAGCTGAAAAAACAGTCAAGGACTCTATTCCATTCCCAGTAGTTGCAAAGAAGATGAAATATTGGGAGTTTACCTAACAAAGGATATGAAAGATCTCTATAAAGAGAACTATGAAACTCTAAGGAAAGAAATAGCTGAAAATGCTAACAAATGGAAAAATATACCATGCTCATGGCTAGGAAGAATCAACATTGTTAAAATGTCCATATTACCCAAAGCAATATATAATTTTAATGCAATCACTATTAAAGCTCCACTGTCATATTTTAAAGACCTTGAAAAAATAATACTTCATTTTATATGGTATCAGAAAAAACCTCGAATAGCCGAGACATTACTCAAGAATAAAAACAAAGCAGAAGGAATCACACTACCAGACCTCAGATTATACTATAAATTGATAGTGATTAAAACAGCATGGTACTAGCACAAAAATAGAGAGATAGATGTATAGAACAGAATAGAGAGCCAACAGATGAATGCAACTACTTACCATTACCTGATCTTTGACAAGCCAATTAAAAACATTGAGTGGGAAAAAGATTCCCTATTTAACAAATAGTGCTGGGCGAACCGGCTGGCAATCTGTAAAAGACTGAAACTTGACCCACAGCTTACCCCTTTAAATAAGATAGGCTCTAACTGGATGAAAGATTTAAACTTAAGACATGAAACTATAAAAATGCTGAAATAAAGTGTAGGGAAAACACTTGAAGAAATTAGCCTGGGTGAAAATTTTACAGGGAGGACCCCTAGGGCAATTAAAGCAACATCAAAAATACACTATTGGGACCTGATCAAACCAAAGAGCTTGGGCACAGCCAAGAACACAGTAAGTAAAGCAAGCAGACAGCCCTCAGAATGGGAGAAGATATTTGCAGGTTATGTCTCAGACAAAGGTTTAATAACCAGAATCCACAGAGAACTCAAGTGTATTAGCAAAAAAAGAACAAGTGATCCTATCTCAGGCTGGGCAAGGGACTTGAAGAGAAATTTCTCTAAGGAAGATAGGTTCATAGCCTACAGATATAGGAAAAATGCTAACCATCCTTAATCATCAGAGAATTGCAAATCAAAACTACTTTAAGATACCACCTAACTCATGTAAGATTAGCCCATATCACAAAATCCCAAAACCATAGATGCTGGTATGGATGTGGAGAAAAGGGAACACTTCTACACTGCTGGTTGGAATGCAAACTAATATGTTCCCTTTGGAAAGATGTCTGGAGAACACTTAGAGAACTAAAAATAGACCCACCATTTGATCCTGCAATTCCTCTACTAGGTATATATCCAGAAAACCAAAAACCACATTAAAACAAAGATATTTGTATCAGAATGTTTATTGCAGCCCAATTCATAATTGCTATATCATGGAAGAAGCCCAAGTGCCCATCAATAAACTGTGGTATATGTACACCATGCAGCCACAAAGAAAGATGGAGACTTTACTTCCTTCAT
>CAUYQV010069706.1:0-14153 GCA_963574575.1 Galagoides demidoff
ATCTTACAAGGGTACAAGTGAATCTTTCTAAGAGTAGAATATGAACATTTTAACACAATAACTAAGAAAATGACATGAAGGCTATGTTAACCAGTTTGATGGAAGTGTTTCGGATTGTGTGTGAAAACACCACACTGTACCCGAGAAGTGCATTAATGTACATAGTTACCATTCAATTAAAAAGAAAAAAAATAGAATTTGTCAAGCTAATTCTAAAATTTATATATAAATGGAAATGGCAGCCAGGTGTAGTGGCCTACTCCTATAATCCCAGCACTCTAGGAGGCCAAGGCAGGTGGATCCTTTGAGCTCAGGAGTTGGAGATCAGCCTGAGCAAGATAAGAGTGAGACCCTGTCTCTACTAAGAATAGAAAAACAACTAGCTGGGCAGGTGCCTGTAGTCCTAGTTACTCAAGAGGCTGAGGCAAGAGGATTATTCAAGCCCAAGAGTTTGAGGTTGCTGTGAGCTATGGAACTATGGCACTCTGCCCAGGGTGTGAGACACTGTCTCAAATAAATAAACAAATTAAATAAATGGAAATGGCAAAGAGGAGCTCAGTGACTGTTGAAGAATTAAGTCAGAGGATTTGCTCTACCAGATACAAAGACTAAAGTTTAAATTCTAGCATTTAGCGTTATGCAGGGTTGGTGCAAGAAAAAAGACAGCAATGGGTAAAAATGGAGAATCCTGTTTAGCTCCACTAATAGTTAAATAACTAACAGAAATCACGCACATGTGCACCGGTTGTTCTACAGTAGCCACAACAAAGTGCCATGAACACAGCAGCTTAAAACAACAACTGTGGCTTGCAGTTGTACCACCGCAATCTCTGCCTCTGTTGTCATGTGATGTTTCTTCTTTATATTTCTATCTTCTTAGCTTTTTCTCAGGGATACTGTGCATATTGGACCAAGCATCCCACCCTACTCCAATTTGATGCCATCTCTACGATCCTATGTTCAAATAAATTCACATGCTGAGGTACTTGGGGTTATGACTTCAACATATCTATTTTCGTGTCTTTTTGGGGACACATTTCAACACAGATACCCCTCAACCAAAAATAGAAACAGAAAAATTTAATCTCAGCCCCTACCCATTCATCTTGTCTCACAGACTATCAGGTTTCTTTTTCACTCCCTCTACATATCCATTTATAGATCACCCTACACAAAGCTTTGGTATTTATTCTTTTACTTAGTAACACATTATAAAGGTCTTTAAAAATTATCACACACTGTTGCATCATATTAATGCTGTGTAAAATTTCATTTTAAGGGTTAAAAATTTTTTAAAACCAGGTCCCTATTGCTGTGCACTAAGGTATTTGCTAATCTTTTTAGTAATATGAACAATTCCGAGGCGAGCTTCTTAGTGCTTCAGTCATGGGATATCGCCATGACAATTACTTGCAGTAAGATTCTACATACATGCATAGAAATGAGCGGAGGTAACTATACATCTTCTGAAAACCACTAATAGGAGGCTAGTAATGGAAAACCATTAATAAATTTGTTCCATTTTCCCTTGTTGTCGTAGTATATGAGAATGCTGGTTCCTCACTCCCTCACCCCTCAGCACTAGTGTTATATTCTTTTTTGATTTTTTATCAATTTTTATAAGGAAAATGTCATCTCACTGTTATAAGGTACATACTGCTTATTTTTAAAAACTTTCTTACATTTGAGTAGGGCAACTCCTCCAGTTTAAGAAGGTTATAGACTTTCTGCTTTATAAATTATATTTTGTGCTTAATTTAAAAAACGTGAAAGACTAATTTTTGTCTCTAGGGCTACTGTATTAAATAGATTCTAGGCTTTTTAATCATCTAAACCAATAAACTATAAATAAAATCAGAATTTACAAAAGATAATCAATTAAGGAATCATTATTTTGCCAACTAAAGACACAAAACACACACCAATAAAGAAAAACAATTAGTTTTTTTACTGTCATTTATTTAATGAAGAGGGTCTTTAAAAAAAAATTACAAGAAATGAAATGATAGCCAGCTACAGTGGCTCACGCCCATACTCCCAGCACTCACTCTGGGAGGCCAAAGTGGAAGGATCACTTGAGCATTGGAGTTTGAGACCAGCCTGAGCAAGAACAAGACCCTGTCTCCACTAAAAATAGAAAAATTAGCCAAGCTTGGTGGCCAGTGCCTGTAATCCCCAGTACTTGGGAGGCTGAGGCAGGAGAATCACTTGAGATCAGGAGTTTGAGGTTTCTGTGAACTCTGATGCCATGGAACACTAGCCAGGACAACAGAATGAGACTCTATCTCAAAACAAAAAAAAGGAAGGAAAGAAATGAAATGGTAGGATTGCAAATTAAAAGATTAATCATTACATTGAATAAATATAGCTTTAAGAAAACTTGCCTATATTTTTTCTTGTTTTTCTTATGTTTTGACAGACAATTGAAAATTTTGTTGTGAACCCGCAGTGCTGTTCCTACACTCCCATAAAGGCAGGAGCCCTGAGAGTAGATTTGTCTGGGTGAAATTGTGGAGGGGATTGGCAGTTTCCTTCAGGTGGTGCTCCTTTGACATAATGATGTGTTTGAAACGAGCTATTGTAAGTAAAGATAGCTATGTGTGATGATGCCTATTTGTTCTCAGTATTACCATTACGGCTCTGAACCACTGAGAAAAATCTTAAGGTCATTGGATCCTGATTAGCAACCAATGAAACTACAAGAGGTGTGCTTCAGCCTGGAGAGGTTTCTACTCTTAGGGCTGTGTCTGCTGAATCCCTGGAAAATATTCTTTAAGAGTGATTTGCTTACCGAGGCTGTTACCAAAGGCTGTGCGGATTCCACATTGCAGGTGTCTAACCCCAACACAACAGAATTTATCTCCACTCTTGCTTTAAATCCCACTGTGTGGAATTGTCCTCACATTTCATGTTCTTTATTGCTCTCTAGATTTTTCCAGCTTCTGCCACTTACTAAGACAGAGTATTTCCCCCTATGCTAATTGCCTATTACTCTTTGAGATTAGTGAAGCCTTTATAGACAAAAGTAAGCGTATTTCTGACTACTGCTTTTTATCCTTAGTTTTTATCGGGACTAATGTCAACACAAACTCTCCTATTACTATCTTTCAAGATGATTCAGGAGTTTTGTGATTCATGCCAAAATCAACATAAAAATAAAGCACAGCAAATTCTGTTAGGGCCGACAGAGCAGTAATATATTGTTGTTTTTCTTCGGTCTGCGCATAACCTTGCATTGAAGCACTTTATTGCCAGTGCATCCAGCCAAATTTTGCTTCCTATCATAGACTTCATGTTCCTCTGGATGTTTTGTTGGATGCTTCTTTGGTATTAAAATGCGTATTCCAAGAGGCAGCTGGAGAGGCCATGAAGAATTTATTCAAATGGAGAACAAATTTTTCCCAATCTCTATCCTTTCTTTAACTCAGATTAATTCATTATGAGTCTAGCTCAATGCTGGCTCAGTGGTAGGATCTTGCCAGGTGCAAAAATTCATAAGAAATAAGTTTATTTGTTCAGTAATGCCATATAAATTAATTTTTACCCCATTCAAAGAGACAACCTAAACCCCCATAACAAAGAAATTACATGATAAGATCTGACTCTTAAGGTCTATGCTAAGCCATTAAAAGAGTAGTTAGGAAAGGCTTACACGTCTGTGAAGTCATGAAGATTTATGGCACTGGGACACTAGATGTGTAAAAAAAAAAAAGTCAGTCACATACTTGGAATAAATGTTCTACCCCATTGAGTGTCCCTTTCCTCAGAACTACAAGAGAAGTTATAACAATCGCTATTAATGGATTTAGAATGTTTAGCAAAAACTAAAATAATTCTAAACTTGGAGAATGGAATGGATTTTTTAAAAGCATTTAATGATTTAGAGAGAGTAAACAACCCTCTGGCCTGGCAGAAGGCAAGATTGTGATTTCACAACCAGGACCTTGAGTAGATAGGATGGTGGTCTTTGTTATTTTCCCTTGAGGGCGGGAAGATTATTTCCTTTTAATCATTGTCAAGAGGAGTTATTCTTATGATGTTTTGATCTGTTTTTGTATCCTGAGATTAGGATGTGACAGCAAGGCCTGACCATGGCAACATCACACTCTCCAGTGCTCTGTGCTACCCCACTATGCTGTGGGGATGAGCATTGTTCCATGCAAACCTTGACCGTGCCATGGCATTTATGCCAATATGCCAATCATTTGCAAGCGTCACATCATGTTTAGGCCATGGCTGGGGAGTGGAGTATAAAGGGCATTTATACTTGTTTGGCTGTGCATTGGTTATTTAGGTTTGTTTAGTCACACAGTACTTCCCAAAGCTAGGGTCTGTACTTAGCATTTGAAGAACTACATTTTCTCCTCAGTTCTCTATTTCATGTCCATCTGGACTGGAAATAGAAACCACCATCTCATGAAAACAGCTATCTACTTTAGCTAAAATGAAATGTATAATTGTATGTGTTTGCTCTTGTTGGTAATACATGGTTTCATGTATAAAGTAATAATAACAATGTTTTATTAATGATAATAACGCACTTACATTTCAAGCATGTTCCAGGTGCAGATCAGAGTAAGATAGCCAAAATCTCCACCTTTCACAGAGATTTATAATTCTGTGCTCTGTTTTACAGCTGCCAAAGTCTCTCTCTCTCTCTTTTTTCCTTTTTGAGATAGAGTCTCACTCTGTCATCCATGCTTAGAGTGTCATGGCATCAACATAGTTCATGGCAACCTCTAACCCCTGGGCTCAAGTGATCCTCCTGCTTCAGCCTCCCAAGTAGCTGGGACTACAGGTGCCCACCACACCAGCTAGTTTTTCTATTTTTAGTAGAGATGAGGTCTCAATCTTGCTCAGGTTGGTCTCCAACTCCTGAGCTTAAACAATCCTTCCACCTTGGCTTCCCAGAATGTTAGGAGTACAGGTGCCAGTGCACCTAGCCAAAGTCTCTTTTAAACTAGTTCATAATTTATGAAAAATCACGACATTTTAAACTAATTTGTGCTACTTTATAATTAAATTAATTACTTAATTTATGTTAATGAATTTCTAAGAATGTTGTGTTTACCCCCTCTGGAAGCTGTTGTTTGGTAGCAAAATTGGTCCTGATTTATTAACTGCAAATTTTCTTTGGATGGTAGAAAGTCTGGTGCTATGAAAGCAAGAATGAAATTCCTAGCACCTCTGCTGGGTTTGCAAGTGAGCTGTGCTGCCCCTATGTGTGAGCTGGAGAGTCGTCTGGCTCCTTCTCCATGAAATGAGGCAATAACAGTGATATTCCCATCAGGCTGTTGGGAAGACTAAGTAAGGCAGTGAATGCAAAGTCTTACTGGGGTATCTGACTCATGAGCGCTCACTCACAGCTGCTCCTGGTATTATGCGATGCCACAGTGTTTAGGCATTGCCTTATAAGAAGACAAAGCTCAGGAGGAATTGAGCACAATCAGATGAAGTTGGGTTGTGCTCATTTTTCACCTGTCAAAATTTTAATACTTTCTAGGTTGCAGACTATGCAGAAAACTTGAATAAAAAAAAAGGAATAAAAATCAGATATTAAAAGGGTGGAGGTTGATATTAGGCAATACTTAGATAAAAATCACAAGTGCTATAAGGAAAGAAAAAGCATATTTATTTTCTTTGATTTGATGATAAATTTTTGAAATTTGTACCTTTTTAATTTAGCTTTTACTACCAAGTATTTAAGATCTATTCCAGGTTGATTTTGGGAAATAATGGATTTATGTAACCATAAGCCCATTACTAGTATAGAAATTCACAAGGCTGATGAGTTTGAGGACAATCACTTTGGAAATTATTTAATAAAAGACACAAAGACATGGGCTTCCCTTCTCAATTTTACTTACTAGATACTTAAGATGCTTCAGTCTTACAAGATCCATAATAGGAGATAATGGAGCAGCTACAGCTCTTGCTTTCTGACCCCATGGATCTTAACTTTCTTTTTTTGAATTGTATCTAATGAGGACTTATTAAAAAACTTCAGCCCCCTGTGCCTCAGGACATAGGTATACAATAGGGCATGAAGATTTATGCTTTCATAGCTAAGTTGCATCCATGATGGAAGACACATGATGAAAACAAGTTATTAGTTCAATTCCCTGAAGTAAGAACTCTATGGATGCTGCTTCTAAGAGAAAGGACAATTTTCTGCCATTTGTAGAAAATATTACTTTCACTATGATTACTCCCAAATGTGTAGGAAGACCCATCATCTGACAGACAAGGAACAGAATAGGATCTGGCCTGTCCCCTGGCTTTCCTCTTTTTACAAATAAAACAAACCAGAACGTCTTTAATAGTGGCTTTGATGATAGACTCAAGGAACAGAGCTAAACTGCAGGAGCAATCAGGGTTCAACAGAAAAGAGCTGTCAGGAGGCGAAAGGTCTCAACTCTGTTACTGGCCTTTACAATCCTATTCTGGCTGCCTGATACTTCAGCTTTACCTTAAAAAACATTAATTATCCTGCCTGAGTTCATTCCTACTATCCCAAAGAAATGTTTAACTCATTTGTTGGTTGATTATAATTTTTCCTCATATTATACCTATTTTTAAATTTTACCTATATTATAAAATTTGTATTGTAAAATAAATCAATGAATTTCTATAGGTAAATTTTAATTGTTCGAGTTTATGGTACCAACTGTACATATACAGACATTCATATACACATGTTTATTTCACTATGTTAAATGTCATTAAAAGTCAGTATTTGCAAAGATTTTTAAGTTAGGAAAATTGAAAGTTATACACCCTCATCAAAATTTTCACTTTGGAAAGTTTTGCACTGTAACTGTGGTCCCTCCTTTGTACCCAATCCCTCCTGAATAATTTTACTCTCGCCTATCAAGACAATTTTGCAGAAAGGGATCCAACACTTATGTCTTAATGTGAAAAAGTTTGTCAACATTGCCATTTATCCTGGGCAAAAGAACAAACAATTAATTTAACATATTTCTGTGTCAATTCATGAAATATATTTTCTTCCACTTTTTTTCTTTTTCTTTTTTTTTTTTTTTTTTTTTTTTTTTTTTTACCATTTCCAAAGAAATACAACTTAATGAAACTGTTTAAAGGAAGAGTTCTGCTGGGCACGGTGGCTCACACCTGTAATCCCAGCACTCTGGGAGGCAGAGACGAGTGGATTTCTTGAGCACAGGAGTTCAAGACCAGTCTAAGCAAGAGCGAGACCCCATCTCTACTAAAAATAGAAAAACTAGCCAGGCATGGTGGCAGACACTTGTAGTCCCAGCTGAGTCAGGAGGCTGAGTCAGGAGGATCACTTGAGCCCAAGAGTTTGCAGTTGCTGTGAGCTATGGTGCCATGGCACTCTACCCAGGGCAACAGAGGAAAAACTCTATCTCAAAAATAATAATAATAAAATGAAGGAAGAGTTCTTACTCATAGGACTCAAAAGAATGGATGTTGTTTTCTTACTTTAAGCCCCGTTATAAATGAATCTTCTCTTCTACTCCTGGAGGCACTATAAGTTAATGAGAAGAACACCAAACTAAAGTTCTCCTTCCTGTAGTTGATGTGATCCTGTGGAAAACACCATCCAAAGCCCCAGTTCTCTTGTATATGAAGAGTCTAATAATAATGTTTCTTGTGCATACTAAATATTTAACTATAGAATGACTGACAGAAGCCTGTCAGTAACTGATAGTGATTATAACCTATTCTGAAGTGGTCTATGTATTCAAAACATCATATTTTTTTGATCATCAACTAAAACATCACTCACTAATAATAAAGAGGACAGAAACTATGTTTTTGACTTGTGTATTCTTGCAATTTTCAACCCCAAACTGGAAAATTCCAGGAGCTTCTTACTAAATTATCAAATAGCGTCACTAGCTGGTGAAACCCTGACATTAGATCTGGAGTTGATGGAAGTCTGGAAAGTGGTATAAAAATGAAGAATCTAAGGAAAATCCCTAATTTTATAGTTATTAATTTTAGAATAATTTCGAAAATTGATAGTAGTTCGATTTCTCACACCCTTTTCTATGAGATGGTTTTAGCAAAATGTTCAAATAAAATAGTCTCTATGATCAATTATCTCATCCTTTTTTTTTATTTTGATTGAGACAGTCTCACTTTGTCACCCTCAGTAGAGTGCTGTGGTGTCATAGCTCACAGAAACCTCAAACTCTTGGAATCAAGCGATTCTCTTGCCTCAGTCTCCCTAGTAGCTGGGACTACAGGTGCCCACCACAACACCTGGCTATTTTTTTTTTTGTTTGTTTGTTTAGCAGGCCTGGACTGGGTTCAAACCCACCACCCTGGAGCATATGGCTGGTGCCTTAACCACTGAGCCACAGGCATCCATCTCATTCTTTATTTATAAAGTAATACAATATTTGGCTATTAAGGAAAATAATTACTAAATTGTAATCATTTTAATTATGATATTTGATGATAATTTGTACTTGGATATTTTCAGTATTAAATTTAGGGTGTATTTTCAAAAACTGCATTTCTACATTATTGGAAGGCTGGTGGACTTCTTTGTCTATAACATACCCAACCCCAGAATAATGATTAGAGATCTTATATTTACTATTGACAGTCATTTCGCAGACATATTGTTTCATGAAGATTTAATTTTCTTATATTAAGTTCCATTAGCCACCCAAACAAGAAACTGACCTAAGGGTGAAAGAGACTATTATTTCATATGTCTAATTCACAGCCACCAGGCACAGAATTAATTTAAGACTCCAATGCTTTGAGGAGAGATATAAATTATTTATAACATATGTGCCAACTCATCAAGATTAGGTGATGAAAGATGGACACACAGCCGTTTTCTTGGTCCATTTCCCTGTTCAGCATCGCAGAGCTCTTTAGCTTTCTCTCCGGATTCTTGTGCGCGCGTGCCTGCGTATATATGTATTATACATAACACGTAATCAGTATATATCATCTATTTTATAATATTTATGTACATACAAATAATCAAGGAAAATTTTTGCACACATATACAAATATACATACAATTTTCGACATATATTAGGAGGTCTCTTTCTTGCCAGTATTTCTCTTACCCTCTCTCAGCATGAATTTGTTCCTGCTCCTTTACCTCCAGGCTTACCTTCTGTGCTGTGCAGTGTTGGGTCTGGTGATGGCACAGAGTGGTGGGGAAGGGGGCCATGTCTCTCTGCTACCCTGAGATCTCTGATGCCCCTCAGTTTCTCCCCTGCTGATTCTTCCGTCAGTGAACACACTTCGCGGAGTACAACTCTGACGGTGCATGTGGTCATCAGCCTTGTCTCTCTTATCTCTATCTCTCTCATTCATCTATTTACATAACACGTCTTTGAAGAAACAACTTGAGAGAGTTTGTGAAAAATTCTATCACAAAATTAAAATTCAGAAGGTTAGGAAATGTAGTGAAAGGGAGAAATCCCCAGAGGTGTTCTGGGAGTGCAAAGAGTGGCAGTGAAGGCCACTGCGGTTCTCTGACCCCAGCCCCTCAACACCCCTCCCCTAAGCCATGCTCCTTTCCACAAATACTTGCTCTGAAACTCTAATCCAATCACATTCTCTGTCTCACTCAGGGATCTGTTAGTATCTGTCTTCTCCAGCATCCATTCCACTCTGCGTCCGGGTCCTTTTAGCAGCTTCTCCCATCTCAACTCCTTGTTCCCTAACACCAAGTCTCCCCTTTAGCACCTAATCTTTTGCCTTCTTGAGTCCAGACAAGAACCTACAATGTCAACCTTCCCTGATTGATAATCTTGACCTTGTTCCCAGCACCACGATAACTGTCAAGAGAGGGGAAGCATATTTCTAAAATCACAAGCTAGAACTACACAAATATAGCTTGCTCCACCTCTGAAGACAAATGGTATCATCTATACCTGAAAGCTAGTCTGTATCCAGAGGAAATTGTTAGCATTCAGCTAATTTAACACTTTAAGATGTCAAGTTTTGTCTTTGAATTCTGTGGTATTTTAAGACACTATATAACAGGCGAGAAGAGGTTATTTTGGATAGTAAAGAACATAGCTTTTCCAAGTGCCAAAGCACCTCCCTATCTTCCTGTCTCTGTTAAAAACAAACAAACAAACAAACACAACAACAAAGAGGGGAAAACAAACTTACTGTCTGAATTACTTCTGTGTCAATACACGGTACCTTCCCTTACCTGAGACACAGAATGATGACGTCTCTGTAGACTTAAAAAAAAAAATAACTAGAGGAAACTGAATAAGGCGTCTTTTCTCTTCTTTCTGGCTTTACTGTTTCTCAAAAGCCAAATGGTGGAAAGATATAGAAGCATATTCAGATATTTTACTATAAAAATTGTGCTTACCTGAAATATTTTAGATTATCTTTGCTATAGCAATAAATATAATTTTCATTGAATTATTCCAAATTTTACTTTATTATTTTTCTATTCATGGATAGGCTAAAATTATGCAAAGCAATACTTCTTTGTGACTTATGATGGAATTACTTTTTAAAAATAAAACTACTTAAAAATGTGAACTTTAAAACTATTAAATAAGTAGCATTATAGCATTATGCAATATAGCATTATAGCATAATATAGCATTATGTTAATAAAGCCAATAGAAATTAAAATATTAGAAAAATGTCATGTACTATACTAAGTCATCAAGAAATCAACCTATTTTTAATAATTTTGTGTGTTTTTTTAAGTCTCTGCCCATGGACTTCATTCTCTATTCAAAGCTAAAATCAAAGGTTATTTTCCAATTTCATAAATGGGTGATTAGAAAGTTTATCTCATTACATGGTTAATGTAGGAAGTTAATGTTTATTCATAAGAAAATATTTATAGCTAGGAGAAAAAATATTTTCTAGTAATGCCTGATAAATTAAAGATCTAAGATTGCATAAAAATGCTGTCTAATATTATTTTCAAAAACTTAGGTTAGAAATTTTTTAAATTTACTTTCCTTCATCTCGTCTAGTGAAGTGCTCCAGGTTAGAAGCAAACTCTTCAGAATTTCCCAAACATTGAGACATTCAACTGCTGTGATATTATGTTTTCTTCTTTGAGGATGTTGATTCTACAACATTCATTAACTCCTCTTTTACTTGTTTAGTCACATGAGGTCTGACAATTAAGTTTTTGTGAACTCATCCTAGAAAATGTGCTTCACACCTCACTGCTGAATTTCACTCTGGTCCCCTTTGAGGTCCTCCCCTTGGGTAGCTGTGCACCAATGCCAGCATCTAGTCCACCTGTAAAGTCATTTTGGAACTCTTTTTCTGAAATGACCTTCAGAGGTCACACCTATAATTCTTTTTCAGTATAAATTCATCCAAAGCTTTCAGTCCAAATAATAGATCCAGATGTCATTTGTCCCAGGATCTGTCATTTGTAGGCCCTGCAAATATCTTCCTGTGTGCTGGCCTGTTTCTACCTCACTATGTTTGGAAAAGGAGACTTTTGAAGAACATATACTTTCCTTGTGTGGAAATCGGGAGATAAGATACCATAAAACTGAGCCCCATTAGACACAAGTTACCTGGGAATGTGACCTTGTATCTTTACTTAACTTTCATGCTGAACTTCCTATAAAATTGCTAGAAACATCTTTTTCTTTTTCTCTTATGACTGAGGTTTTTTATTTGTTTAGACTATGGCTAACTAACACTATGGCTTAGTGTTTGGCTGGTGTTGTTAGAAACTGTAACAAATCAAATTTCTACATAAGTAGAAAAATCCATTTTTTTCTGTGTAGCATGAAGAAAAAGAAAATTTAACTTAACCCCTCCCGAAAGCCATAATGATGATGTTCTGCTTAGCCCACCTGACATCCCCTGACCTTCGTTATCCTGATGAGCATAATCCATTTAAAGCTCTACATCATCAAGCATTTTAACATCACATTATGCCTCAGTGGTGAACCGCATATAATGGTATTGCCCTAGCCATACATAACCCCAGAAGAGCTGGGAGCAAGCATCACAATCAAGTTCACAGGACAGAACCTAAAGTGACCCCAGTATGAGGCCCTGTTGGGTCAAAGATTCAATTATGCAAATAACTGAATTAAATGATGAATTCAATCTATAGCCTGCAAATTTTGGAATGCAGACAGGATGGAAGAGTAAACAATTCAGGATATTTGGTATGTGTATTCACAAAGTACATGAAATGAATTGAAATATGTATTTCGAATCCTTAGTTTCTTCAAGGGACTTGTTTTGAGACAGAGATTAGTAACAAAATTATATACTTTTATTACACCATGTGTTTGAAGTTCAGTTACTGATGAAGTATAAGATTAAAAGATCAGTTTCATCACACAGAAAGTAGTAAAATGAAAAAAGTTTTGCTATGCTGTTGCCATGATATGACAAGGGATTTCTGGAACTTGAGCTTCACCTTACATAACACACCACGTGATAATGGATAACTACTACCAACCACAGATGTTATCAATTGAATCACATTAAATTCAGAAGAAAATGTTATCTAATGGCAGAAGTATCACTTGTGCATCTATTGTACCCAAAGACATTCTATTCTAATGAAAAAATAACTGATTTCAAATGAATAAGTAGTAAAACAGATCGCCTAAGTGGGTTGCCTTTTGTTCAATGTAAAACTAAGCATTTTCTTTCTTTTTTTTTTTATTGAATGGTAACTATGTACATTAATGCACTTCTGGGGTACAGTGTGGGGTTTTCACATGCAATCTGAAATACTTCCATCAAACTGATCAACACAGCTCTCATGTCATCTTCTCAGTCATTGTTTTAAAACGTTCTCATTCTACTCTTAGAGAGATTCACTTGTACCCCTGTAAGATAAACCTCAGAAATGGTCCCTCCAATCCCCCTCCCTCCACCCATTCCCCCCCTCCCCACATTCATAGGCTATTTGGTTATAGCTTTCATATAAAAGGTATAAATTAGTTTCAGAATAAAGGTGTGTACATTGGATACTTTATCCAAATTCAGAAGACTATGGCTTACTTCTCCTATACCTTAATAATACAAGATTGAACATTTTTGGAGAGGACAAATTATTTACGCTCACAGTGTTTAAGGAATGCAAACTCAACAGGTCAAGGCCAAGAGGTGACCTCCAGCGACTCAGCAGTGTCTCATGAGCACTGAGCTATCCGGCCTGTTCTTTCCATACACTTTGCCTTCAATCTTCCATCCTCTATCCTCATGAGTTACCAATAAGGATGTAGGCAGAGGGGTTGGACCACATGCCTGGCAAACAGCAGCAATCAACAGAGTCCATTATTGTTCCAGAATAAGCTGCCTGCTGATACTTGACCCATTAATCTTTCCCCCAGTAACCAAGAGATTGGTGCAGGCTCCCTGTAACCATGATAGGGGCCTTTTCTCAAGGCCATCTCATTATGGTCACTTATCAGGAGTTGATTACATATAACTCATGTTCTGCCAAATTTCATTTACACAGACTCCCATGGTTTGCCTTGTATTTTGTAGACCTTAGTCACATTTCTTATCTGTCTTTCTTTTTGAGACAGAGTCTCAAGATGTTGCCCTTGGTAGAGTGCCTTGGCATCACAGCTCACAGCAACCTCAAACTCTTGGGCTAAGCGATTCTCTTGCCTCAGCCTCCCAAGTAGCTGGGACTACAGGCACCTGCCGCAACGCCTGGCTATTTTATTTATGTTATTTATTTGCCATTATTGTTTGAGCTGGCTGGGGCTGGGCTGGGTTCTAACCTACCAGCCATGATGTGTGTGGTGGACGCCTTAACCACTGACCTACGGGTGCTGCCCACTAGTTCATTTCATAGCAGGTGGTGGAGACACACCTGCTATAGCACCTGTCCAAGTGACCAGCACTCAACCTGATTTATCCCTTTTTTCCTTTACTTGCACACCTAACCCTGAAGGGAGGGCTTTAGAAAGACAACAAGTGGCTCGGTGCCTGTGGCTCAAGCAGCTAAGGCGCCAGCCACGTACACCTAAGGTGGTAGGTTCGAATCCCCAGCCCCGGCCTGCCAAGCAACAATGATGGCTGCAACCAAAAAATGGCCAGGCGTTGTGGCGGGTGCCTGTGGTCCCAGCTACTTGGGAGGCAGAGGCAGGAGACTCGCTTGAGCCCAGGAGTTGGGGGTTGCTGTGAGCTGTGGTGCCATGGCACTCTACCCAGGG